>PVIJ01002815.1:0-37245 GCA_004024925.1 Scalopus aquaticus
TTTCTTTCTTTCTTTCTTTCTTTCTTTCTTTCTTTCTTTCTTTCTTTCTTTCTTTCTTTCTTTCTTTCTTTCTTTCTTTCTTTCTTTCTTTCTTTCTTTCTTTCTTTCTTTCTTTCTTTCTTTCTTTCTTTCTTTCTTTCTTTCTTTCTTTCTTTCTTTCTTTCTTTCTTTCTTTCTTTCTTTCTTTCTTTCTTTCTTGAAAAACATTTGTTTGCTTGTTTCCAATGGGGGACGGAATCCTTATCTTGGTATTCTCTAGAGTTAGTTACCAAGGATGGTGAATGTAGCATTTTCAGTAGAATAACTCTTACTGTTTGGGGCTTTCCTGTGCATTGTGGGCAGTTTAGTATCCCTCACACATGCCCACTAAGTGTCTGTAGTACCCCCAGTCTTGTGACAAGCAAAGATACACACATTTCCAGTCACCATCAAGGTGACAGAAGAGTCTATACCATCCTCTCACCAAATGGCATTCCCAAAGTTTGCCTCACTATGAAGCTTGACATATTGGGGTGCCCCTCTTCATCCTCAGAGTCTTCACAAGTCTTCCAACACCCCCCAATTGCTCAGTCCTACCTTTGTCTAAATTGTGACAGGGCTCCAGGATTTACAGAACAAAAAGATACAAAGAACAACAACAACAAAATATTTAGCCAAAGGAATGAGTCTCTAATATTGAAATCTTACTCTCACATAGCAAATGGTATGAATAAGCAAGAAATCTTCATAGGTTCCCTAAGTGACTGCCAGTAGTTCCTTGCTCCCTGTTGACCCAAATTACTAATGCTGACCAGGTAGAAAGATCTAGAATCTCATTAACATCACAGACAGAGGCAGTTTAACAGCAGGCCCCCAGAAATCAGTCCCAGCCCTTGATTCCAATCTTTTAACACATCTGCCAGCTGGAGGTTTAATTTATCAATCAGCAGCAGAATTACCATACTGGTTTTGAGAATGTTATTCAGTTGAATGGGACTAGCTTCTCTGAAATAAATGTCCCAAATAAATAACTGCAAATCACATCCATTTGACTGCTAAAACAATTACCAGCTAATCCAGTCATGTTGAGTTGCATAAATGGATTGGCCAAAAGACATTTGGTTACAGCCTTCTGGTCTGGATACCCGATGGGAATGAGTACCAGTATCTTTGGGGGATGAAGGGCATAAGTGACAAAACAAAATCTGATAATCCAGACATTTACACTCAAGATGTAGACCCTCAAGAGTGAATTTGGAGATGGAATGCGGCTGTCACTCCAGCATGACACTGCATAGCAGTATGTGCCCTGTTCCTTTCCAAAAACAAATGACACAGAGCCAAATTCTGGATGCAGACCTGGGTCCAAATCTTAGCTCTAACACTTCTTAGCAGTGTGCTTTTGGAAAAATGCCTCTCTGAATCCCAGCTCCCTTGTACTAAGACATGACTCCATGACCCACAGGATTAAGATCAAATAGTTGAGGCAAATACTTCATACAATGATTGACCATTATAAGCAGTCAAGAAATTGTAACAAATATATATATTTTTAAATCATCATAATCTGGAGAGATATTCCATGTTCATGGATAGGAAGATTCAGTATTGCCAAGATGCCAGGTCTCCACAACTTGATTGATAGATTTAATACAATCCCAATCAAAATCCCAGCAAGTTACTTAGTGCTTATTACTGAGCTGATTCTAGAGTTCATACAGTCAAAAGAATGAGAAGAGATAGAGATGACAAATAAGTACATGAAAAGACATCATATGTCATCGAGGGAATGTAAATTAAGGCAATAATGAGATATCACCACACACCCATTAGATTGGCCAAAATCCAAAGCACTCACAATGCCAAATGCTGGTGAGAATGTGCAGTAACAGGAACTCTTATTCATTGCTGGTGGGAATAGAAAATAGTACAGCCACTTTGAACGACAGCTTAGCAGTTTCTTACAAAACTAAAGTTACTCTTGCCATATGATCCAGCAATGGTGCTCTTTGGTATTTATCCAAAGGAGTTGAACACATGTCCACAAAAACCTGCACACAGATATTTATAGCAGCTTTACTCATAAGTGCCAAAACTTGGAAGTAATCAAAATGTCCTTCTGTAGGCGAATGTGTAAATAAATTTGTAATAATTTTTAGACAGTGGAATATTATTCAACACTAAAAAGAAACAAGCTATCAAGCTGTAAGAAGACATGGAAGAAACAAATGCATATTACTAAGTGAAAGAAGCCAACCTGGAAAAGTTACATACTGTATGATTCAAACTATATGACATTGTGGAAAAGACAAAACTATAGAGATAGTTTATTTTTATAAATAATATAAATTTAATATGTTTTTATCAGTACTTGCCAGGAGGTAGGCGTGAGAGTGGGATGAATAAGTGAATCACAGAGGACTTTTAGGTCAATGAAACTGAAACAGAGCTGTAAGGGCACTATAGTGGGTCAAAGGAGAGTGCCCAGTAGAGGACAGGTCACTCTCTGTGGGTTTTCACCTGCATGCACAACCACAAGATCACTCAGTTTCAGGGAATAACAACAATGGAGTTTTTTTTAACAGGAGAAACAAAGAATTTCTAAGGCCGCAGGTGGATGACTATCACACTCCAGATAGTGTCCACAAGTACCAAACAAAAGGTTGCTCATTCAAGATGGCACTGTTGCATCAATGAGGGCCTGGAGTTCATGGCATACCAGCAGGCAGTGAGCCAAGGATCCAACCCACGGTGGTAGCTGGAGGTGCTCACAGTCAGGGCCACTGAGCTGATGCTATAGCAGCCCACAGCCACAGTCTGAGGGTCAGGATAAACAGCACAAGATGCTGGGCCAGATAGCAATGGAGGCAGCAGCACCAGCAGGCAGTCCCAGATGATCAGACACACCATGTTAATAGTTCTCAAAAGTGATGTGGACACAGAGTGCCAGTCACCCATCAGCAGTGCTGAGCAGTAGTGCCAGTCACTTGGTCACCAAGAGGCGGTGTCAAAAAAACAGCGTTACAGCTCTTTGTGATTGTTAGCCCACCACCCACAAACAGTTCTTTGAAACACCAGGCCCTGGGCCTCTGGTGCCCCTTTCAGGCTATGTCAGAGGCAGGACCAGAGGCAGATGCAACAAACTCGTCACTGTGAAACTCTTTGACTTCTCTGTTCAGAGGTCAACTGCTGGATGCTTCTTTCCCCTTTCTGCTTTCTTTCTTCTTTGGAGCCCAGGAAACAGAGTCAGAGAGTCCAAAACCAGCTCCTGCCTTATACACTCTTTCAGAGTCCCCACCCTAACTGATACCTGCCTGATTGGGCCATTTTCAATTCTAAGTGACTGATTGCATCATTTTAAGACCAATAAGCCCATTTGGTGCTGAATAATTAACTAATGAACTGATTAAAAGGATTGGTTATATTTAACTCGCACCTCATTGGTCCATTCTACAATCCAGGTGCCAAACCCAAAAAGGCTACTCTGCCACCATCAAGCCCTGCCAGCGTGGGACCTCCGTGTAGCCCTTCTGGATGCAGCAGGATGGCCTGGGTGCAGTGTTCTGGGCTGGGGTAGGGGGTGGTGCTCCTGCTGGGATTTCACATTCAAATCTGGCTGATGCCAGCGGGAGGGGCTGCTCAGAGGCAGCAACTTTGTGTGACAGCAGGAAAACCGCCATTGCTTTTCCTCAGGGCTTAGCCAGTGGTGGGAAAGAGAGCTAGTCTTGCCCCACAGCTCATGTGCTAGGGGCCTGGGTTTCAAAACTACTCTGTATGAGGCTATAATGGTGGATACAAGTCATTATATTTGCTCAAATCCATGGAATGCACCACACCAAGAGTGACCCATAATGCAAACTCTGAGTGATAATGATGTGTCATTGTAGGTTCAATAATGATAACAAACGGTGGGAGTGTTGATTACTCATGTTATGCATGAGAGAGAGAGAAGGGGTTACATGGGATATCTCTGTACTACTGCTTAATTTTTCTGTGATTGTAAAACTGTTCTAAAAAATAAAGCCCATTTAAAAAAATTATCATAGTTGACTTTCTGGACCTGGATCTTAGTCTGTGAGTGTCTTTGACCAAGACTGATTTAATATTGCTTTATTTTTAATTTTTTGAATAAGCTTTTTGCTTGGGAATAATTTTAGATTCACCAAAAGATGTTATCATAGGCCCTTCACTCAGCTTCCCTATTACTAAGATCTTACATAACGTGGGTATAGTTGTTAAAACAAGAAATCCAACATTGGGCCTCCCTGGTGGCGCAGTGGTTAAGCATTGCGCTGTGGAACTGTTGGCAGCGGGAACACAAATTTGACACCCGGCCGGGGAGATTCCCACATGGCGCGGCAGACCTTCCCTGCCTCGCCTGCTGCTCCCCTCAGCAGTGTATTTCTGTTGATCTGCCTGTTCTGCTCCCCACTCTGTCTCTGGTGAACCCTCTCGCCACTCCACGCCTCTGGCCTGTACCCTAGCTTGTATGCATAAATAAATAAATCTTAAAAAAAAAAAAAGAAAACCAACATTAGCACAAACCTGTTAACTAAACCCTACCTTTGTTCAGATTTCACTTATTTTTCCATTAATGTCCTTTTCTGATACAAGATCCCATCCAGGGGACCATTGAGTTATCCTGTGTGCCTAGTCTCCTTGGTCTGTGACAGTGTCTTTCCTTGTTTTTCATAACCTTGGCAAGTTTTCAGAGTACTGGTCAGGTATTTTGACCTTCAGTATCCCTCAGTTTGAGTTTGTCTGTCGTTTTCACAGTTAGCCTGAGATCATGGATTTGGGGGAAGCAGACCACAGAGGTGCAATGTCCACCTCGTTATGTCAGATCATGTCAGGGCTCCCTGACACCTACACGGCTTGTCATTGTGGTGTTGTTGGGCGTGTGGTCTCTCCACTGTCAAGCCCCTATTTTTGCCTTTCTCTATTCTTTGGAAGTGAGTCTACCTATATTTTTATCTATAAATCTTCTTTAGAATTCTTTTGTAAGAAAGATTTGCTTGGGCCTCCCTGGTGGTGCAAAGGGTTAAGTCGCAGCACTATGAAGCTATCCAGAGCCACTGCAGCATGAGTTCGATACCCAGTCAGGGAGCTTCCCACATGGTGCAGCAGACCTCTCTTGTCTCACCCGCTGCTCCCCTCAGCAGTGTGTTTCAGTAGATGCACCTGTTTTGCTCTCCACTCTGTCTCTAGTGAATCCTCTCACCCTCCCACACCTTTGACCTACACCCCAGCTTGTATGCATGAATAAATGCCCCCAGTTTTTGTTTTTTTTTTTTGAAAGTCTTTTTTTTTCTGGCACTACCAGAGGCTCCAGGAACATCTTTCACCACCTTGCCCTGGAATTCACCATTTCTCCAAGGACCCCTGGTTCCTTTCATTGGAGGATGGTAATTAATCATTATGATCGCAGGGCTAGGTTTTGCATTTTTTGTTGTTGGAGGCTTATATATACAATGAAATTATATGTCCAGGCAATTTGGCATTCACCAAAGAAAAACATGCAAGAACTATCAGGGAATGCTGAAAGTCATGGATGAAAGTAACAGATTTCTATAGCATGGAGGCAGCTTCCCATCGACAATTGTTAATCTTGGTGGTAAAAAATACTAACTATAGTTTTATGCTATGCTCTTTATACAGTGTCCTGGCAGACAAAACAGTAACTGATCAAACTTAACCTTACCAGGAACCGGGAAATTTATTCCATGTGCTTCCTGTTACGATGTTCCAAAAAGGATGCAACATTTCTGGGGACTTCCTGCCAAAAATGCATTATTCAAATAAATTGAATCCAGTCATGTTTAAATCGAGGACATTCTACAAAGTAACTGTCCTACATTCTTTGAAAGTGTTAATGTCAGGAAGCTCAAAAAAGATTAAGCAACTTCTCCAGATTAAAGGAGATGTGCTGGCCAAATCCAACAAGTGACCAAAGATATTCTTTTCTCTGAAGGATGTCATTGGGACAATGGGTGACAGCTGAATAATGTTTGTTGATTAGATAATAATAGTATGTCAATGCTAATTTCCTGGTTTTGATCACTGTGCTGTGTTATGTAAGAGAATGCCCTTCAGAACACACTGAGGTATGTAGACTTAAAGGACCATCATATCTGTAAATTACTCTCCATGGCAAGAGTGGTGGGGAGGAGAGGGAGAAGAGAGAAAGAAAGAATAAAGTGGAAGTGATAAAATATTAACAGTTGGGATACTTGGATGAAGTGTATATAGGAATTCTTTGACCTGTTCTCACAACTCTTGAATGAGCCTGAAATTCTGTCAACATAAAGTAAACAAATTTCCATATAAACAAAAGTATATATACACAAATTTCATGCATGTCTTCATTTTATTGAGCACCTGCTATGTGTCAGTTGGTTTTCCAAGCATAGAACAAGACAGACAAAAAATCCCTATGGGTATGGAGCTGACTGAAGACAGAAAAAATGGAACCAAGAAAGAAAACACATAGTGCGTCAGATAGTACTAAGGGCTAAAAGAGCAGAGCAGGAGTTAAGCAAATCCAGGTATGTGCAAGCCGGCATTGCAGGCGCCCTGGTGTTTGCTGAGGTCATGGGACAGGTTCTGGCGGCGGGTTCTCACAGGGAGTGTAAGTGCACGGCTTCCGGGTTGGAGCGCTCAGTTGCTCATGCACGTGGCTCCAGAGCTGCAGCGCCCCAGCCAGCAGGCACTAGCCACGCGTGGCTGTGAACGTTAAAAAAAAAATTGAATTCTGTTCTCTGGTGGTACAAACCGCATTCCTCATTCTCAAAAGCCACATATGTTAAGTGGCCACCTAGAGAACATTCCATCATTGGGAAAATTCTATAGGATAGCACTGCTCTGGGGCACTCTCTGCAAGAAGCCAGTCCAGCTCCAGATGGTGAAAGCTCTTTAAGACTGAGTCCCTGAGCTTGGTTGGTGGTAGATGGTGGATGGACATTTATTTGGTGGTGGGAGTGGTGTTCTTGGAATCTATACAGTGCTATAAACTAATGTTACCTCTCTCTCACACACACACACACACACACACACACACACACAAATCCCACATTTAGTGCATGTCCTTTTATTATAATAAGAGAAAAGACTGGGTCCCAGAGTGATGGTAGCATGGAGCAGAGCCCTAGTTTGACATAGGAGGACAGACTGAGTGAGTGAGAAGTCAGCATTTGGCATTTTAAAGCCAAGAGATTTGGGGGTTATATGTTATTACAATGTGACCTGTAGCATGTCATTCACTCGTTTCAGTAAATCTTGCTATTGGCATCGGCCTTGAAATGAATGTAGCTATGATTCTAATGCCAAGTTCTTGACCCAGTTACCCAATCAACAAGTCAATAATTGATAAACAGATAGGTGTCTCATTTGAGGGGCTTCGTGAGGTGGGGAGAAATGTCAATGCATCCCCCCACCCAAATAGCCTTACTAGTAGGGTTCTCAGATGACATGTTAAGTGCTGAACTGTGGTCCGTATCACAGATAGGCTGTCAGAAGGATGCCAGCAGTGAGATCAGCATAGTCAGGGAAGGCTTCCTGGGGCAGGTGTTACGTGCCTCTGAGACTAGGTAGAGTTGGAAAGCAAAGCAGGGAACAGCACAGCAACTTCTCAAGATATTGAGAACTTAATTAGAATTTCATCATAAGATCATATTATTATAAATAATGTTATTTTTAGCGAACTTCTAAATGCTTTAACAGATTTTAGCTTATTTAGCCCTCATAAGATAGTTCAATGAGATAGTTACCACTATTACATCTTACATAAATACCTGCATTATTATAAAAAAAATGCAGGTATTAAAAAAAACCCTGCATTTTACAAATGAGGCACAAGAGCTTCAGCAACTTGTCTGTGTCCACTTGATCATAGTGAGCAGGGCTGGAATTCAAGACCAGGCAGTCTGACTATACTTTGTTTTTGGAAAAAAGGGAACAGAGATTAAAGAGCTAGAGAGGAATTTGCTTATGGAAAGGAGTGGAAGCTGGGAATACAGATTAGCCTGTTGGCTGTATGGCTCCAGGCTTAGGAGAGAAATTAGAAGACATTTGGCAGTCCCCAGTAGATATGTCTTCACCCTAAGTCCCAGATCATGTGAGTGTGACCTTACTTGGGAAAAGTACCTTTGTAGATGCAGTCAACTCAAGGATTTTGAAATGGATTGCCTGGGTTGGTCCTAAATTGAATGCCATGTGCTTATAAAAGACAGAAAACACAGATATAGAGGAGCAGGCCATTTAAAGAGGAAGAGTTGGAGAGCAGAGATTGTCTAGAGTAATGTTTCTAGGAGCCAACGAATACTAAGGATTGACGGTAACATCAGAAGCTGAGAGGCAAGGAACGGAATCTCCAAGGAGCATGTGGGTGGCCATGCTGACAGCTGAACTCCAGAACAGTGAAATAAATTTCTGTTGCTTTAAGCTACCTAGTAGGTAGTTTGTTTGTTTGTTTGTTTGTTTAAAGGAAGCCACAGAAACTAGTACAAGAATTATTGGACTACACTAACTAATGAAGCACTGTGGTGGATGAAATAAACCTGGACCAGCTGAGGGGGGTTGAGGTCTTAAGAAAAATCCTGAGAAATGTCAGCAAAAGACAGAGCTGAGAATGAGAAGTCCCTGGCTGAACTGTAAAGGCACAACAAGGAGATAGGAGAAAAATCTGGTGGGTGAGGCCACAACCCAAGGGGATTGGGGTGCAGAGCCCAGTGTCCAGTGCTGCCAACCACAAAGCAAGATCAGAACCAGCACCTGGTTCTCCTACAAATGCAGTAAAGACATCATGGTCATGGTTTTAAAAGTGATTTTTTTAGCTGTTTTGTATGTGGTGAAATACACAACATAAAATTTACCATTTCTAAGTGCATTTTTAAGTGGCATTAAGCAGGTTCGCGTTGTTGTGCAACCATCACCACAACTTCCTTGTCTTCCCAAACTGACAATCTATCCCTGGTCAACACCAAGTTTCCCTTCTCCCCACCCCCCGGCACCTGGCACCCACCATTCTACTTTCTGTCTCTACAGATTAGACTCCTTTAGGGGCCACATATAAATGGAATCATACAGTATTTGTCTTTTTATGACTGGTTCCTTTCACTTAACATACTTCTTCAAGGTTCATGTTGTAGCATGTGTCAGATTTTTCTTCTTTTTTAAGCTTGAACAATATTCCATTTTATGGTTATACCATATTTGGTTATCCATTCATCCGTCAATGGGCACTTGGGTCGCCTCCACACCTTGACTACTATGAATAATGCTGCTATGAATATGGGTGTGCAAATATTTCTTTGAGTCCCTGCTTTCAATTCTTGGGGGTTTATATCCAGAAATGGAGTGGCTGAATCTTATGGTAATTTAATGTTTAATTTTTTGAGGAATCTGCATGTCATTTTCCTTAGCGGCTACAGAGTCCTTAGCTTTTAGAAATACATATTTAAAATATTTACAGATGAAGTCATATGATGTCTGAGATTTGCTTTAACACAACCCAGGGTTATGCTAAAGTAAATTGAAGGTTTGCTTTAATTTTCAAATCGAGGTAATGTTAAAGGTCTGGAGGCAGTAATACCAGCTGGGTCAGGAGTTGCTAATTACTGAAGGTGGGAATTTGGTGGGCTATTGTTCTAGTATCTTCTTTTGTATACATTTGAATTTTTCTGAAAGAAATAATTCTTTTCCTATAAAGTACTTGAAGTATTTTTGATTCACATTGAGACAAGAACTTCATAATTATGGAAACAAAAGTACTCAAGCTTACTATATTCTCAAGCAATTACAAATTATATTCAGCATCTAACCCTTCTGTTAAGTCAGGAGCTTGATTAAATGCTTACTTATATATTCATGTGCATCCTGAGAAGTTAGCAAGGGAAATTTAATCAGTTGAACTACATTTGATTTTGGAAACTCCCATCTTGGTTTTTCTTGAGCAAGAACTGAACAAGATCCCATCAACTTGCAAAATAACAAGTTTTACCATAACTGTAACAGACAACAGACCCAAGAATGCTGTTTCACCTGAACACTTGAGAAGAATGATAGGCTTCATTTGCTCATTTATTCATTCATAAAACACATATTTGTTGTGCATCTTTTATGTATCTGGCCCTATCCCAGCCACTGAGGATAGATGCATCCATGAAAGGAGTGAATAAGACATGCATGTTTGGGCAGAGACATGGAAAATATGAATGAAATTGGGTAGGTCTATCATGTATCAGGTAGAGATCATTTTTATATGAAAAATGAGCAGGGAAGGGATGGAGTAGAAGAGGAGGGAACATTACTTCAGAAAGATCTCTTTGAGAAGGTGAAATTTGAGTAAAGCTCTGAGGAAGAGGAATGGACGCACAGATGCTGGAGTGGGGACAGTGAGGGCAGGTGAGGGAAAGAAGCGATGGGGGGATGGGCTTGTCATCCCTTGTTGGGCCTCGATTGTTGGCAAATGTAGGTTTTATTATTGTTCAAGTGTGGAGAGGCCAACAGGCCAGGGGGGGACTGTCCCTGAAGAGAGAGCTTGCTCTACTTCCGGAGGAAAAGGAGAGAGCACGCCATGCCAGGACAGGCCCCCCAGGCAAGCGCCAGGGTGGGGGCCAGAGAGAATGAAGGAAGAAGGTGAGCAGGAGTCTTGATTGTGATTTCCTCAGGAAGGAAGTGGTGAATTGTGGCAAGCAGGCTGGAGAATGGCAAGGTGGGGTAATTTCAGCAGGCTCTGGGGCATCAGACTGTCCCTGGTTGTCTGACACCTATCCCTGAAGTGATGGGGCTGAGAGTCATGGCCATGAATGTGAGAACCCAATAGAAGTGGTGATGAGGGGGTGGGCTCTGGATTGGTTTGTATCTGAAATGCCTGCTCACCAGTGAGTCCTTTAATGTCTCATGGGATTGGCTAAGCCCTGGCGGGGAGGTGCGTGCAGTTCCTCCAGGGTCAGACAGATCTCAAACCATCTGAAACACACAGCCAGTCATTTATCCTAATGAAACTTGCCTGAAAGAGTTTTCCTCTTGGCTGGGGCTCTGGGGGGCCCTTAAAAGCCTTGAAGTTCTCAGACCTCAAGATTCTCTCTATCCTATTTACTGTTCCAGCCTCAACAACCAAAAGAGATCAAAATAAAAAAGGACAAGAAATGTGGATGGTGAGTTTTGTTTATGTGAGAGACAGACTGCTTGAAAATATAAGAACGCTTACTCATATTTTTAAAAAGAAACAAAGCAGGGCCTCTCTGGTGGCGCAGCGGTTGAGCGCTGCGCTGTGGAGCTGTCGCAGCGCTATGAGAGTTCGAAGCCCAGCCGGGGAGAACCCCACATGGTGCGGCAGACCTCTCCTTCCCCGCCCGCTGCTCCCCTCAGCAGTGTATTTCTGATCTGCCTGTTCTGCTCCCCACTCTGTCTCTGGTGGACCCTCTCGCCGCCCCACGCCTCTGGCCTATATCCCAGCTGTATGTATAAATAAATAAATCTTTAAAAAAAAAAAAAAAAACCACGTTAGAGGCCTAGCAGCATTATATCCCTGGGAACATGAACTTACTCCTTTTATTTTCTTCCACCTCACTCAACGACGAAAAAGAGAGCAGGAAACACACACAGCAACAGAGAATGCAGTGAGAGTTAAGCTTGCTGACAACATGAATGGGAACACATACACACGTGTCCTCGAGGTTACATGGAAATGTACACATACATCTGCGACATCCTTCCATAGCTGTTCTGTCTTTTCTGTCACTGAGATGACAACAGCTAAATAATCTCAAGTCCCATATGGCATCCCGACTGTCACAAAGTTGATGCACTTGAAGTTAATGAGGGCTTGTAATGAAAAAGGAAAGTTTGGGATTATGAGAAGGGCGGTGTATCATGGGGCTGATGGATGCTGTCCAGACTTGACCTGACCACCTCGGGGCACCATGGTCTGACTTTCCACTGCAAGCACCGGGGGCTTTCTCTGGCCGCCAGAGTGTCCACTGGGTAGGTCTGGGTGCTGGGAAATGAATATTCCTGGGAGCATCCTTCCACCTGAGATAGACAGAAATTGGTGGATAACAATACTTCTGCTCCCTGGGTCCACCTCCCTCCTACCCTCCATGGGCCATGACTCTGAGAAATGTGCTCTCTGCTGCCTCCCCAAGACCCTAGCTGGTACTGAGTCCCAGTGCTCAGTGTTACCGCGCTGATGTGACGGCAGATCATTTACTTGTTACTCCTTTCCCTGCTCCTCTCTCTGCCAGTGTGTCTTGGGCTCTCTCCCCAAAGCATCTGAATCCTTGATTCCAGATATGCTTCTGGGGCATAAATTAAACTAAGACAATGAAGTTGGATAGATTATGCGAATTATTTCAAAATCTTTAGGCAGAAAGAAGGCCCTTCCTTCCTTTACTATTACTTCTCCTTCTCTCCCTCCTCTTTCTCTTCCTCCTCCACCTCCACCTCTTTCCTCTTTCTCTTTCTCTCTCTCCCTCTCCGCTCTCTTTGTTGCCCCTCATTACTCTTCAAAAAAGAGTTTGAAGGGGCTTGTGGAACAAAACCTGAGTATATATCATGTACCTTCAATACATGTACTACTGAGACGCACTGTGTCATAGAAAAATCCCAGAACTACTTGTCAAAACATTGGGCTCACACTCTCAAAAATGTAGCCCCAACTCTCATGTGGCCACTGAGTGCCTGTAATGTGACTGCTTAGACTGAAGATGCAAGTATAAAAATGTCACCAGATTTTGAAGACTTAGCATGGAATAAGAAAACAGTATGAAATATCACTCTAATAATTTTTATTTTCCTTACAGGTAGAAGTAATAACATTTCGATATGCTAGGTTAAAATATATTATTAAAACTAACCTTGCCAGTTTCTTTTTACCATTCTGAGCCTTTAGAATGACATATGTGATCCTCAGTGTATTTCTACCAATACACAGATATGGGTATCTCAGAGAGCAGTGATGAGTATTTCAAAAGAGAATGAACTTATGAGCAAGTGATTTTTTAAACTTATTTCTAATAAATTTTTGGTTGAAGTAACAGTGCATTGTAATAGTACATTGAGGTACTGATCTGCACCTCAAACTCCATTTCTTAGGGCACCACCTTCAACCCCATGTAGCCTCGCTTAGGAACAACACAGGGTAAATAACAAAGGATTAATACCAATCCTCCACACTGAAGTTCAATCTATATTCTACTGCCTGAGCTGGACCCATCATTTGATATCTTTGTGAAATCAAGGTGAGGGCAATATGTACCTCATTGGATTTATAGCAAGTAGGTATAATTGCATCTCATGTCCAGAGGAAGTATTCCCTGGGGAAGCAAGCAGTGGTTCAGAAATGAGGCAGGCAAAATCAGTAAAGTACCCACCAAAGACCCAAATACAGGTAAGAGCAGAGACCCCACAACACCCACCTGCAGGGAAGAAAAGTTCCATCTAAGAATTACATGCAGAGAGAAATGGGAATGTGTTATTGTTCAGGCTGCTCTAACACATGTTCTCCCAAAGACAGCACATTATGAGTAGCCTTGACAGAATATTAAGCCTCTCTTCTATGTCTTTTTTATTCCCTCAGCACCATCTATGTCTTTTGTTGTGGAAAATCCATTTATCCCATGCCAACAGAAATTACTTCACTCTCATAGCTGAGATGTTCACTTAAGGACATGTGTCAAAGTGTTATGAGTTCCCAAATAGAAGGGAAAAAAATTGAAGTCACCTTCTTGGGACCTGAAACAAGGAAAAGAGATTTAACTGGGCTCAAATGTATGTTAGGAGGCAACATGACATGTGTGGTTGAGCTATGTGGCCTTGGGTAAGTTGCTCAACCTCTCTGTGTCAGTGTGCTCACTTGTAAAGTAGAGGGACTGCAGAGCTCACCACACTGGTGGTTGTGGGGATTAAATGAGATCATACGCACAGAAAGACTGGGAACCCAGGTGTTGCTCACTTTCCCTACCTCCAGCATGGAGTTGTTTTGAATTAAACTTATCATTTGCATTAAGATATTCTTCAAAAGTAAGGTAATTTTCATGTTAAAAATATTTTGAGCCCTTATCTCTTGACTACCCCAGCACAAACTCTCTGGCTATTTTATTGTATTTATGTCTAGTTTTTCTTTCCCCTTGTGATTTTATTTTACATACTATGGTCATTATAGTAGGGAGATATTTTACGTAGAGTAGTGTCTCAGTACCTGAGGGCTCATTATAAGGTCAGTTATCCATGCAGTTATGAGTGTAAGGGACCAAAAGCCATCCTAACATAAACATCTTCACTAATGTGACACAGATAATGTCACAATGGAATGTTCTGTACTAACAACATGCTTCTGAGCCCATGAAGTCAATGTGTTTGCCAATGTTTATTTCTGATTATGGATGGTTGCTTGAATTCCACAATGTAATTAGAAATGAGGTGCATCTATTGTAACATGAAAATTGGAAATCTTTGCACCAGACAGCAGGATTTCATGAAGTCAATGAAAGTGATGTGGGAGAATCACTTGCAATGTAAAGGACACCATTGGCAAGTGAAGGACCTGACAAGTTAGACTGGCTAACCAAAAATCAGAAAAAAGCAGAGAGCAGTGATGAGCATTTTAAGAGAATGGAATGATGAGCAAGTAATTTTATAAATTTATTTTTTAACAATGTTTTGGTTGAAGTAATATTGCATTGTGATAGTACCGATATTTTAGGAGTACATCATTAAAAATTAACATGTGTATATACTACCTTAAGTTCACCACCAAAAATTCAATTCTAACCTTCACTATACAATTAACCCCCTTTGCCTGACTGAGTAAATGATTTTAAAAATCTTCTGGGAAAACTGGTGAAAATCATAAGTGTGCAAAAATGATACCCATTATAATTATTATCACAAAAGTTAAAGATGAAATTTGAAACATCTTGTCAGGAAATGATGCACTGAAATAACAACATTTGACTCTTTCTTTGTTAATTTAAATAATTAAGAGTATATTTGCAATTATTGAGTTAATTCTGTTAAGCACAATTTTTAAAATAAACAAGCATACAAAATTGCATTCATTTTATAGGAGAAAGTCCCAACTGGATTTTCCCCACTCAGTGCTCCCTGTGAAGTTTGGATTACTATTTTCAGTGGATTCACCCTGAGCGGTTTTTTCCAGAATGGAAACTATTCTAGAACAGAAAAAATGTCTTCTATCCTTTTCTCACTTAATGTCATATTATAACCATCATTTTAGTGACTACATTTACTTATTTACTTTTGTGAACTTTTAATAATATTTCTAATGAGATGCTTTTAAAAGTAAGAGGGTAATGAGTCCTGGTATATCTTTTGTTTCGAATACAAAGCAGTCCCAGGTGTAGAATTCATGGGTCAGATGTGGAATTGCTGCATTGATGTATGTATTTCCAAATATCTTCCTAAACTGACTCTACACCTCTACCATTAGCAACACTTGAGATGTTTCTGCTCCTTGGACATTGCCAATATTTGTTGAGCACCTCCTGCATGTGAGAAACTGTTCCAGGTACCTGAACAACCTCAAGTCCCTGCCCCACAGAGCTGGCATACTAACTGGGAAAAATGGGCAACAGTTACTTAATGTGGCAGATGTGGTGTAGAACGTGAAGTTAGGCCTGGGGGTAAAGGAGGGCAGGGTACAGAGATAATGACTGGGAAGTCTCTTTGGCAAGGTAACATTCAAGCAAAAACTTGAAGAAAGTGAGGAAAGAAGTCATTGAAAAAATTGTAGGAAGAGCATTCCAAGCTATGTGAACAGCAAGAGCAAAGGTCCTGAGGTGAGCACATGCTTGATGTGAACAAATAAGTAGGTGGAGGTAGATCATACAGGGCCTTGTGGACCTCAGTGAAGACTTTGACTTTTATCTCAAGTGAGGTGGGAGCCATGAGGGGTTCTGTGACTAGGTGGCCACCATGGAGAGCTGTTTCTGCAGGTATTTTGAAGGTCAAGCAGACAAGTGTTATTTATGGGTTGGATGTGGGGCATGAGCAAAGGAGAGAAGTCAAGGTGACACAGCCTGGATAAAAGAAAATGCGAGCAAGGAGGATGAGTTGCCTTCGGTCCTGTCTGAACAGCTGGACTGAATCATGGACTGGCCAGCCCTGCCCAAAGTATGTGATCCACCACACTGCCCAGGAGCGGCCACGCTAGACAAAAAGGGTTAGATCCTGACTAATGACTATCTCACAATTTCTGGAGGGAGAAGCCCAAGAATCAGTGAGTACATTTGAAATGTAACCCAACTGTGCATGCCCAGGGTAGTCCAGCCCAGAGCAAGCTATGTGCTGCTCTCCTGCTCCCTGCCTCACCGCCTGACCCGCCCTATCCACACCTCCCCCTGGCTCCCGTCAAGGAACCAGGCCACATGCTCCTTTCCAGCACTGGGTCTTGCTTGGTTCACCTACACCTAGTGCTCTGGTGAATTATTTCCCTAGAGGGAAAAGGACCCACTCTTTGCAGGGGGTGGGGGCAAGAAGGATGCTATAACAAAGGATACCTCAGGGGTTTTGATCTGAGGAGCCTAAGGACAGAGCTGCCGGCAGCTGAGATGGAGCAGACCGAGGGAGGGGCAGTGTTCAGAGGAGTAACAATCCACATTACCACGTCCCACTTGAATTATAGAATCACCACACAGCAGCATTCATAAAGAATGAAAACGCAAACATCTATTAATAATTATTTGCAAATGCTGCATATTAGGTAGTTTAGATAAACCCTGCTCTCTGGGAATTTTGCCAGAAAAATCCCAAACTAAGCTTCTACAGCTATCAAAACCAATAAAATGCCATCAGAGAGAATATGGAGAATGAGAAATTCTCTTCCTCATGTGAGAATCTACTTAATGTAACATTATCGTTGTTTTATCTACCCTTCTGTAAGACCATGATTCACCTGAACAGAAACATAGTGGACCTGAGGAAGGCCTGCAGGTGAGGAAACAAAGTAACTGTGGGGATGGGGTACTTGGCAATTTAAGGACAGACTGTATGAGAACTCTTCAATCTAGAAGGAGAATTACCTAACTACCTCCCCTCTCCTAGCAGCCCCACAGCTTTCCCTCTTTGGCCCCTACCCTCTTCTAATCCCTGAGGATTAGAGTTCTCATGCCTGGTTTCTTTGTTGTTTGTAGCAATCTTTATTTTAGTAAATACCTTGCCATTTTGTTGTTTGTTTAGTGATTCATTTAACCCTGGTGGCACAGCGCTGCTCTGTGGAGATGTCGGCAGTGGCGACGCGAGGTTGATGCTCGTCCGGGGAGATTCCCACATGGCCCAGCAGACCTCTCCTGCCTCACCCGCTACTCCCCTCAGCAGTGTATTTCTGTCGATCTGCCTGTTCTGCTCCCCACTCTGTCTCTAGTGAACCCTCTCGCCGCCCCATGCCTCTGGCTTGTACCCCAGCTTGTATCCATAAACAAATAAATCTTTTTAAAAAACCCAAAAACAATTGCTAAGTGTCTACTATGTTTCAAACACCGATTTAGGCACCTGAAATAAAAGAGTTTCAGGGACAGCCAGTTGCCTATCCATTATTCACTCATCCTTTCTTCTCAAGATTTCAGAAGCCAGGAAATTACATCTCATAGGCCCCTTTGCAAAAAGGTCTGGCCAGGTGAAAATGCAGGTCAGTGAAACACAAGGGCACCAGTGTCCCTTAACCTTCCTCCTGACTGAAATGCAGACATGATGTTTGAGGTTGCAGTGGCCACCTTGAGCCTTAGATCACTGCATCATATTTTGTATAGTCAAGCAAAATTCCTGACTAACACATACATATGGCCTACCAACCTGCCTTTTTACCTGACTGTTTCTGCTCAGGAGACTCCTTGAGTACAGAAATCAGCTTTATTTATAAGACTTTATTTATAAAGCTTTGTATGCTTTATAGGCCTTAGGAAATGTCAGCTGAATTAACAAATGGATGAAGTAGTTGACTTCTACAGTTGAAAAATAGTAGACCAGATTTTGAATGACCAAATGCCCACGGGGGCCATCTGAGGCCCTTTCCTCCAGGTTTCCAAAGTGAACTCTAAAATCTCATGCACTTGGAAGGCCCTCAGAATATTATAATAAAGTTGGTATTTAAATTAGGGTTTAGATTTGAGAATAAAAGCAAACTCTTTGGCAGTTCAGAATGGGCTATTCCAAAACAGATGGAGTCATGTAGAAAATCTTCCACATACCTCCCTCCCTGATCCACTCTATCCATCTGCTCCTCCCTGCCCTAGGCCCTGGGTGCTGAATAATATAAGCCCCATTGCAATGGTTAATTTTATCCATCAGCTTGACTGAGGCACAGTAAAAGATATTAGGTCAATCACCAGTCCAGCTGATTCTGTGAAGGTATTATTTAGATGAGATTAATGTTTAAATCAGTTGAGTAAAGCAGATTTCCCCCATAATGTGGTGGACTTATCCAATTAGTTGAAGGCCTTAAGAAAAAGGCTGAGATTTCTGAGGTAGAGGAAATTCTACCTTCAGACTGCCTTTGGATTCAAATGACAATGTTAGCACTTACTTGAGTCTCCAGCCTGCCAACATGCCGTGCAGATTTTGGACTTGCCATTCTCCACAATCACATGAGCCAGTTCCCTAAAATCAATCCTTATGTATATATACACAATCTATTGGTTGTGTTTCTCTGAGAATCCCAACTAATAGCACCTATTGGTGGTTATCATGCACTCTGGCTTGTAGTTATGGCCAGACAGTGGGGCCAGACATCATGCATTATGTAGTGTGGTTAGGGTATTTATTACTCTGTTCCTCTCCTACCAGGTTGCCTCAAGCTTACTGCATTCGCTGACCAAAGTTGCTCCTTTATGGCAGTCAGTTTCACTGCCTCTAGACTCTGATAGTTGCCTCTTCTCCTTGTCCCCTCAGACGCAGTGGTGATAACAGTTCCTCTGAGAATAACCATGGGTGATTGCACCATCCTTGTGACCCCCTAGAACCTTCCATTAGAAATTGTTCCTTTGACCATGGTGATGATTCATGGATGCTGTGGTGGTGGGAGAATTATGGGAACTACACCTGAAGAGAGAAAGCCAAATATTGTATAAAATGAATAACAATGTAAGAAAATTAAAAAAAAAGTTCCTTTGTGTGTAGACCTTCTAATTATACAGTTTTATTGTAGCATGCATTTCCTGTCAAATCCTAACTGTATCCATATTTTTTAACATCTCCATTTTTATTTATTTATTTATTTTTAAAGATTTAAAAAAAATTTATTTATGAAAAAAAATCTTTAAAATAAATAAATAAATTTATTTATGTATACAAGGACTGGGGTGTAGACCAGAGGTGCTGGATAAGGCGGGGGGGTGGTTGGAGTGCGGGGGAGTAAGAGGATTCACCAGAATGGGAAGTAGAACAGGTGGATCTACTGAAATAAGCTGCTGGGGAGAGCAACAGGCAAGACAGGAGAGGCCTGCTGCACCATGAGGGTTGACTTCCTGGCCAGGGATTGAAATCATGCTGCAGTGACTGGTGATAGCTTGATAGCACTGATACTTTAACTCCTGCACCACCAGGGAGGCCCCAACATCTCCATATTTAAATATGAACAGAGATCCAAGAGTCAATAGACATCTCGGGAAAGCCAGTCATGTGAACAAATAAGACCAAATCAACAAGCATAGAGAGATACTAGCAACTCAGAGGAGACAATACTATGGGAAAGGCATTGTATCCAGGAAACAAGAACAGGATGATTTGGAAAAGAAACAGAAGATGAAAATGAACTCTCAGAAACTGAAATGTGATGGCAGAAATGAAACACTCTCAGTAGAAACATTACTTAGCACGAGCTAAAGGATGATTATAATAGCAATGGTTAAACTTAACCATTAAGTTTAAATCCACAAAGTCCAACCCTTTTCCCAAAAGCCCTCCCATGTTTAATAAGAATTGATGGCTGATACCCCAGCCACTTTACCCTTGGGCTGGAGAGCTCAAATGTGTGTTCTACCATACATCCCTGAGTTCCACAGTGGAGTTGGCCTTCAGTTCTGTGTGTATGGGGGTGGGGTGGGGGTGTTACTTGATTCTTTCATGATTATCTTCCTTTCCCAGATTCACTTCCATGTCTCCTTATTTGTATTTCTTTGGATCATCCTTACAATAAATAGCTTGTTCTCAAGTGCTTGTCTCAAGATCAGCTTCTGGAAGACCCCAAATTAAGACATACAAAAAGTTGATATATTGATACAATAATTATCTAAATATGTACCATGGTGATTCAACAATTGTTAACATTTCTTTTTTTTTCTTTGCTGCCTAACTATTTGAAACTAAGTTGAAGATTTTTTTTTTACATTTTACACCTAAATACATCAGCAGATGTCTTCTAAAAATAAGGATGTTCTCCTATTCAAACCTGCACCATTATCACACCCCCTAAAAAAGAAAAATATTTCCCTGAAATCATCTGATAATAGCCCATATTTGGATTCTCCCAGTTGATACAAAAATGTCTTTTACAACTTTTTATTTAAAAAATTGGAATCCACATTGTATTCATTTTGTAGAGCTGCTATGACAAAGTGCCACAAACTATGTGTCTTAACAGAAATTTTTGTCTCACAGATATGTGGCGTGGAAGTCTGAAGTGAAGACATATGCAAGATTGTTTCCTTCTGCAGCTGAGGGAAGGATCTGCCTCAGGCCTCTCTCGTTCTTATGGATACCTTATTTTCATATTCATATAACATTGCCTATATGTATCCCTGTGTCTGAATTTCCCTCTTTTATGAGGACAACAATCCAATTAGATCAGGACCATCCTAATCATCACTTTTACTGGATTATCTCTGTAAAGACTCTCCAAATAATGTCACATTCTTATGGATTGGGAGTTGGGATACCAATGTATGAGTTGGGGGGAACACAATCTAGCCCATACCACATATTGTATTTGCCTGTTATATCAAAGAGATCTTTGAAAAATATACAGCTGACCTCTTAACAGTGAGGGAATTAAGGTGCCAATTCTCATGCATTTGAAAATCCAAATGTAACATACAGACAGCCTTTTGTATCTGCTGGATCTACATTCATGTTGGTTGGTTGAATCCACAGATGTGGAACTGGTGGATAGAAAAACATCTATGTATAAGTGGACTCTCTTAGATCAAATTGCTTTTCAAGGGTCAACTATACATTCAATAATGACACCATCACCCTTGCCTCCACTTGAAATCTTTCAGTGACTCCACTCAGCTTGTGGCTCTGTATAGTCTTACTCCTGTCAACATCTCCAACATCCTCTCAACCAACACTCTATTGTGCTAAATCCCAATGAAACCAGCCTCTTTTTAGTGTCTGGAACAAACAGATTGAACAAGACCTGGGTTCAAATCTTGACTCAGCCCCCTAATGTATGTCCTTAGGAAAGTGGATTAACCCCTCTGTGCCACAATTTCCTCACCTGTGAAATGGAAATAGCAATATTTATGGATGGGCTCTTTCTGAGAATCAAATTCATCACTACGGCCAAAATATCTAGAATGGTATCTGGCATACTGTAAGTGTTACTTTAATATTGCCATTGCAATGATTTCCCCACTGGCTAGCTGAAATAGATCTCACCTCCCACATACCTGCCCCACCATTGTTCTATATTGATGAAAATATTAATTTCTTTCATAGTGTATTTCATAAATATTTGTTTATTTTATGAGGATCTCCTCCTGAGGAGGTTGTTCCCCATTTGCCCACATAAGCCCTCTCAGACTGATTTTCTGCCCTTCTCTGCTCTGAGATCAAGAGACAAGGTGGGCAGTGTTATTGAAAATAGCAACAAATTTGAAACAGTAACCATGATGGAAATGCTGGGAAATCATTGGCATTGGTCAATTGATTAAGTTTTCCTAGAGCTGAAAAAGATGGCCCATCTAGAAAAGGTTAATTAACCATTAAGAAAAAAATCTAGATCTGAAAAATAGAGATCTTCCATAGAGTACAGTGGCTACTAAATAATGCCAGGGTTAGGGACACCAAACCCACAGTCAAAAATCTGCATCTAACTTTGGACTCTCCAGAAACTTTACTAATAGCCTGGTGTTGACCAGAAACCTTACTGATTACACAGAGAAAAGAATACATTAAGAAAATCACAAGAAAGAGAAAATACAGTAACAGTACTGTGTTATATTTATCAATACCATTTACTTCATCTGTTTACAAGAAAATTTGTGTTTGAGTGGTCTTGTACAGTTCAAACATGTATTGTTTAAGGGTCAACTATATGTTAATGAGAGTCATGGCCTCTTATTCAATTCCCAATCTTGAGCCAGTTCCAAGACTGGAACTCTAAATAGGGAAAAGAATGGGTTCCCCTATGAAAGGATTCTAAGAAGCATTCGCTACAAATAGTCATCTTGCCTCCCGAGATGTTTAAGCGATTGTCTGGTTATATTTCTCTGCATTAAAAAAAAAATACCAAAACATTTTTTAAATGGGGATTTCAAACTATATTATGAAGTGATAGTAAGTAAAACAGTGCAGTATTAGGATAAAAACATACACACATATCAATGGAACAGGACTGAGAGCCCAGAAATAAAACCACACATATATAGACAAATTTTTGATGAAAATGAGTCAAAAGCATACAATAAAGCAAGGAAAGTTTCTTCAATAAATGATGTTGGAAAACTGAAACTCCTACTCAGCCTTCTGAATAGGAGACTGCACATCATATATCTAACAGGGGATCAATATCCAAAACTTATAAAGAACTCTTAGCACTCAACAACCAAAGAAACTAAACAACCCAATTAAAAATGGGCAGAAGATCTAAATAGACACATCTTCAAAGAAGAAGCTGGCCAAAAGGCACATGAAAAGATGTTCATTATCACTTATTATTGGGGAATTATAAATCAAGACAACAATGAGATAAGGTCTCCCTGGTGGCCTAGGGTTTAAGTCTCAGTGCTATCATGCTAGGGCCTGAGTTCAATCCCTGGCCAGGGATCTGACCCACATGGCACAGCAGACCTCTCCGGTTTCGCCTGCTGCTCTCCTTCACAGTATATTTCAGTAAAATCCACCTATTTGGCTCTCCACTCTGTCTTTGGTGAATCCTCTCACCCACCACACTTCTGGCCTATACCCCAGGTTTTCTGTGCAAGAATAAATAAATAAAATCTTTTTTAAAAATTATAACAATGAGATATCACCTCACAGAGGTGAAAATGGCTATTTTCTAAAAGAAAGGAAACAATAAGTATTGAGGAGAATATGGAGAAAAGGGAACCTTAGTACACTGTTGCTTGAAATGCAAACTGGTGCAACCATTATGGAAAGTATTTAGAGATTACTCAAAAAATAGAAATTTCGTTCGATCCAGTTGTTCCACTTCTGGGTGTTTATCCCTCCAAAAAAAAAATACAAAAACACTAATTTAGAGAGTTATATACACCCCATGTGTATTGCAGCATTGTTTACAATAGCCAAGAGCTGGAAAAACCTAAGTATCCATAGCAGATGAATAGATAAAGAAGATGTGAGATATATACACAATGGAATATTATTCAGCCATGAATTTTTTAAAAATGTGTAATTCTGCCATTTGCAACAATGTGGATTGACCTAAAGGATATTATGCTTCATGAAATAAGTCAGATGGAGAAAGGGAAACATTGTATGATTTCAGTCCTATGTGGTATACAGAGAAAACAATGAATGAACTAAATCAAACAAAAATAAATATTCAGACTATAAGACTTATGTGTGGTTACCAGAAGGGAAGGGGGAGGGGGGGTAAAAGGGTACAATCATATGATGAAAGATAGAATTGGACTTTTGGTGGTGAACTTAATGTAATGTATACATATGGTGACTTATATCCACGCCTGAAATGTATATAATGTTATAGTGCAATGTTAATTCAATTTTTAAAGGGTGGGAGAGGCTAAAATTAGCAAGCCAAAAACAAGAGAAGAAAGACCACTAGGTCTCACTTATCAGTGATTTTGTAGTTTGTAGTGATTTTGCAAAGGGTGGAATCAATTCCACACTTAAAATTGGTTCAGATATTTAAAAAAATAAAAAACAAAACTGATGAAGATACATGAGCAATAAGAGGTGATGGACAAGTATGTGGCTTCCAACACCTATAACCACATAAGACTGGGCTGAAGAGTCCACTCCATGCTCCCTCATGAGCATTATAAAAGCATCTCTGTGACATGTACCAGGAAAGAGGCAACTGACATCAGAAATAAGGAAATAAAACCCCAGAGAGGTTGACCTGTCCAATGTCACATCACTAGTAACAACTAAGAAAGGATTCCTGTCAGTACTCTTGTTATACCCTATGATTCTTTGAAAGTTTCAAACTTTATGGAAAATATTAATCTGTGGGGGGAAAACAGCCCAGGTCCCCTGGGTTCCTGTGCTTTCAACAATCAGTATGCAACAGCAAGAATTCGGAGAGGGAAGAAGAGAAAGAGAACAGATACTTCTTCCCCCACTCCCTTTGGCTTTGGCACAACAGCTCCCATCCCTCCACAACAGTGGCCCTTTCCAGGAAGTCCCTTCTTCATAGTTCCAGCACTCTCTGGTTCTAGCATTGCCATTTCTTTAATTTAAGGTAGTAATGGCTCCACCTATTGCTAGCTCTTGGGTACCACCTCCATCTCCATCTCTTGTGGGCTCTTTAACTTTATCCACACTTCTTAAAGGAAACCCTCTTTAAAACCTCTTCATTTGAACCTAGAAGGGGGTATTTAATGAATGAAATCCTCTTTTGTACCAGGTGATAAGCCCCACAAGGGCACAGAACACACATCTGCTTCGCTCACCAGAGAGGCTGCTTAATAAATATCTGAAGAATAACTAATCTCACTTCCTATCAAACAAATCATATCAAAATAATAAGACAATACCATTTCTGTCTATTAAATTAACAAAAGATACTTTAAAATAATATAATAATAAAATAATAATACTCGATGCTGTTAGTGTGCCTTCAAATGCTCAGACTCAGGCATTGCTGGAAGACCTGTAAATTGATACAACCCTCTGAAAGTTTTTTGGCCATATGTATCAGAAACCATTCAGATGGATCTTATTTTTTTTCACTGAGTAAAATTACTCTTGGAAGTCTATACAAAGGAAATATTCCAAATGAAAGGGAAAGGTATGTAAAAATTTTATGGTAGCATTCTTTATAATGTCAAAATATGCCCACAAATAAGGGAATTATTAAGCAGTTCTCAAGAAAAGGATCTCAAGCACTTAGCACATTATAGAGCTACAACTATTTGTGAAAGAGTGAGAAAATAAATAAATAAAAAGAAATTAAATCAATTTTCTCTATAAAAAACAAAAATAAAGTGATAGTATGAACATTTGGTGTTGTCTCAATTATGGGTAATTTGTTCCCTCTTTTTTGTGCTCTTAAAAACAATGACAAACCAATAATTTCCAATAAGGAAAAATGTTATCATGAAAAATTAATTAAAACCTTTATGTCAAAATCCTTTCTATAATTCCCATGGCTCACGGTACAGAGAAAGTTTCCTCTCCAAGAATAATGTAATCTAGTCTAATAAAAGTTCCTTCAATGGTTTGATCATCCAACAAGAATCTACTACTACATACAAATGATATGGCTAAGAACAAGACTAACAAGAACACTGTCTTCAGGGAGTTGATGTTCTAAAGAGAAGAAAAGCATAAGCAAGATAAATAAGTAAAAATTTTAATATGTTAGATAAGGACGATTGCTTAGGATAAAGATAAAACAGAGACAACCCATATATGTGAAGTTCAAAAACACAATCACATAATATAATAATACATAGAATCATGAATAAATTATACAGGACCTTGTGATGGAATATTACATACCAATGAAGAAGAAAAAAACTGCTTATCACCACAACAACAGCTAGTAAAACCAAGGCATGGTAATAGGAACCAGAGCAGAAGTTACCTCAGGAGTATTGGCCTGGGAAAGGATAGGAGGGAAAACGTTGGGAGAATGGAAAAGTTCTTTATGTTGGTTACACACATACCTGCACATTAAAAATTGTGTTGAGTCATACACTTAATATTTGCTGTGTAGTAGCCCATTTTTTTAAGCTTTAAAATATTTTTAATATATATTTTTATTGTTATTTATGTCTTTTACATTTTGTATTCCCCTTGGGTAGCCCACCATCAATTCACCCGTGATCCAACTCCATGGTCCCTTGTGTTCTTTTCTATTTCATTTTGTGCCCTTTTCTTTCCCTCCCCCCATCCTCCTCCCCCCGCTGATTGTCTCTCTCCTATTTGGTTTCCTTATAGTCTTGTTATAAGTGAAACCATTCGATATTTTTCTCTTTCTTTCTGGCTTATTTCACTGAGTATGATCCCCTCTAATTCCATCCATGTCGCTGCAAATTGCATGTGTTTATCTTCTTTGAATGCTGAATAGTATTCCATTGTGTCTATGTACCACATCTTCTTGATCCAGTCATCTATTTTTGGATATCTGGGTTGCTTCCATACCTTTGCTATTGTGAACAGTGCCGCAATGAACATACGGGTGCATGTATCCTTTCAGATTAGTGTTTTTGTATCCTTTGGGTAAATTCCCAAAAGTGGGATTGCTCTGTCGTATGGAAGCTCCATGTTTAGCAGTTTGAGGAATCGCCATACAGCTTTCCATAGTGGTTGGACCAGTTCACATTCCCACCAGCAGTGTAGAAGAGTTCCTTTTTCTCCACATCCTTTCCAACATTTGTTGTTGCCTGTATTTTTAATGTGTGCCATCCTCACAGGTGTGAGGTTTTATCTCATAGTGGTTTTGATTTGCATTTCCTTGATTATAAGTGATTTTGAGCATTTTTTCATGTATCTGTTGGCCATTTAAAGCTTTAAAATATTTTTTAAATATGTTAAAATGAAAAGGGGGAAGAAAGAAAAGAGGAACGGGTTGTGGGAAAACCTAGTGGTGGTGGGATAATTATAACTTTACATAAGTGGGTGGAGTCAGGGAGGGTGAAGGCGGTCAGGGAAGGGGGGAAGTTATCAAGAATAACGCAAGAACAAGAAAAGTTTACAGTTGTGCATTGAGTCGTGAATAAATCTCCTTGAGCACCTATTCTGTATCAGAGATGTATTAGGAGCAAAACTGGACATAGCCCTTACCTTCATATGAACCAAATAATCTCATCAATACAAGCTAAGTAAGCTAAATGACAATGTTGACAGGAATCGTGAAAGAAAGGCACATCCTATAAAGTATACAACAGAAGATCTAAGAGAAAGATGCAGAGAAAAAGAAATAGAGAAACAGAGTGACACACAGAGAGACAAAGACAGAGAGAGACAGAAAGAAGAAAGAGGGAGGGAGAGAGAATGGGGAAGAGAAAGAAACAGAGAGAGACAAAGAGATTTGTCAATGAGGCAAATTATATTTGGGGCTTTCTGAATGCTTTTTTTCTACAGCTGAATAATAACAGTAATAGCCTAGTAATTAGTATACAACTGCTCAATCTCTCTTTCTTGCCTGGGGCTGGCAAAGAAAATAACCAATTGTACTAGAGAAAGGACCAAGGACTTAAAAAGACATTTGAAAGAAAAATCAGCCTAGGAACCATGTGTTGGAGAAAAATATTCTGAAGTTTCTGGCAACATTTAGAGATCCTGGGGTCAGAAGGGAATGTGATATATATTTTTAAGGGGGATAGATATTTCTAAAGTAGGTTCTGATGTAAAATGGGATCTTGGCGGAATGAAATAAGAAGACTTTTGATTTAAATCACTACTTGTCTTCACAGATAATGTTCCTGACCCTTCACCACTAAAGGCATACCCTTTGTGTATGTGCATTTTCCTCCAATTTTGGTAAATTGTGGAGATGGATTTTTGTTTATCCAACCACCCTCTCTTATTTGGCCTCACTTAGGCAATGCTACAGATCTGCGAAATCCTATTTCCTTTTCCTTTTAGGCATACAGCAAGGATACACGTGTTCCTTTCGCAGCAGTGGCTTGGGGCCCTGGAACTGCCTTCTGACCAATGACATGTAGGGTGAATTGATTGGAGCTGATTTTAAGCAGCTGGACATAAGAAATGTCCAGTACAAGCCCCTCCATTCTATCTCTTCCTCATCTGCTAGGCAAATTTGGAAGCACCAGTGGGAAATTCAGAAGCCCTACCTAGAAGAAGGCAAAGGTACAAGGTGAACAGACCTTAAATCCCTGAGTCACCACCTGGAGAAAAGCCTCTTAGTAGAACCAACCATCTTGGACAGTTGAGTGAGCAAGGACTGTGTTTTGCATTTCCTGTCTTGTCTAATGCACCCTTTCAATAATGGTGTGTATGGCCAACAGGTTTTGAAGACATTCAAACATTATTTCCAATAATGTTCATTTTGCTGCTCTTGAGAAAGAATTCATCCTCTTTCAAGACTCAGACTGTCCATGCAGAATCTCCACCATCTCCTGGGCGCCCCACCCCGTCATTGTCCTCTCTGAGTTGCTTCTTGTCTTTTCCCTTCCTCTAATCTCTACCTAGGTTGCCAAAGAAACACGGCAGGCAGGGCACATGTTTCAGTCTACATGGAGAGATACGGTCTGCTTCTGTGCCACAGATCGAAGCCTAGTGGAAGCATCATATCCATGACTTCAGATTTGGTGATACTGCTCTCTAAACACTAAGAAGACATGCACGTACGTTTTGAAAACAGCCCAGTTCCTAAAGCAGAAAGCTGCGAGTTATTTTTGACTCCTTGCTCTCCCACATCCCACTATTCAATCAGTCACCAAGATGTATTGATTCGGCATTCCAACACCCCTCAAATCCATCCACCTCTCTTCATTGCTGTTGCTTCCATCAAATTCTATCATCAGTTCTTAGGATTAATTCTGATTCCATCAATGTGGCCCAGAGGTCCTACATGATTCGGCTCCTTCCCTAGCTATATCTTCCTCTCTCCTACACTCTACTTTCTAGCTGTCCCAGACTCCTTTCAATTCTTTAAGGTACACCATCTTATTTTCCATCTCCAGACTTTTACTACACTATCTCCATAGCCACAAGCACTCTTCCCTCCTCTCCTTTCCCGGCTATTTCTTACTCACTCTCCAGTTTCCAGGTTCATGTTCTTTTATCCAAGAAGCCTTCTTTGATATTGTTAGACTACATTCCACACTAAAATTATAAACCTTGTTCTTTTGGAGAGCACTTCAGTCGTTCTGCTGACCTGGGATGCTGGCAGGCAGGACTATATCTGTATTATTCACTATTGTATTTGCAGGATCTAGTATGAGACATGACACATAACAGGTTCTTGAGATATTGTTGAATAAGTAAATGGATGAGTGGCAGATGGATAGATGGATGGATGGATGGGTAGGTGGATGGACAGACAGAAGACAGACAGACAGGTGACTGGGTGGGTGGATGGATGCATGGGTTTCCCTCAAAATGCTGAGCATGAATCTGCAATTCCAAAGGAAAGCAGAGATGGTTATCATTTTGACAACCCTGACACCAGAAGGTCACGAGACCATATGCCCTCTTGTCTTTGCGTTCATGGAGCTTGCAGTCTTTGGGATGAGCACGTGATGGTGAGGGAGCAAAGAAAATAGAAAGCACACAAGTGAACCAGACAGTACTGCAAGACAAAATATATGTGTTCTGAGGAAGTGACACTTGAGTCAAGACCTCAGGCACATAAAATTAAGCAGATGAGAATGCCAATTCCACGCCAAAAAATCAAGCTAAATGATTATCAATGTATTGACTGGCAGCAGCGGCTGAGATTTAAAAATAGACCAGTCAACTTATTATGCATGTCCTACACTTTGCTTTAGTAATCACTTTTCCACAGGTGCCTGAGGAAATACAAATGGTCTGTAAACAGATGACAAGGGGGCTATTTTCACTCATAATAAGAGAAAAGCAATTAAAGTTATCCTGAGATGCCATATTCCACCTATCTCATGGGCAAAAGCCTAAAGAACAACACACTCTGTTGACAGAACCAAAGGGACGACAGGCTGTCTTTTCCATTGCTGGTGGGAGGGGTGCAAACCTGGTGGAAGGTCACTTGGCAGCATCAACCAAATGCCTTTGCTCCTTGAGCAAGCCCTCTCCAAATTAATACCATTGTCCGTATTACATTAACATATTTTTTAAAATGACATATGTACAAAGTTATTCATTATAATCTTGCATGTAGTGACTGACTATCAGAAACAACCATGTATCCATCAGCAGGCATTGGTTTCATAAATTATGGACCACCGCCAAGAAAATAATCACAGCTTGGACATAAGTCACTTCCCCCATGCCCTGCACTATTCTAAATGTGTTATATGTATTAACTCATCATAACCGTAAGAGCTACACTGTAACTACTATCTAACTTTTTAGGTGAAGAAACTGAGGCCCTGAGAGGGTCAGTAACTTGCACAAGATCACACAGCCAGACAGAGGCAAGCTAGGTCAGGGAGGAGGGTGGTGACTTGAGGGCCTGGGGCAGGCAGTTATGTGACTTTGAAAAGAAGCCCAAGCGAGCTGCTGATAGCACAGGAAAATGAGGGTAGTGGCCTAGGATGCTATGAAGGCGCCTTCCTAGCACACCCAAGTCCCTGGGAAGTACTCATGGGGTGGGAGGAGGAAGTGAAATAGGAAGCCTCAGTTTCTCCTTCTTCCTCAGCTCTTCCTGTGCTCTCAATGCTACTGTAATATTGTCTCTCTGAGAATAAGGACGCTCCCACCAAATGAACCTGGAAAGATCTCTAAGAACAATTTGTTAAGTAAAAAAAAAGCAAGATAGCAAACTGCATGGAGAGTATGTGCCCTTTTGTGTAAGGAAGGAGGGAAAATTAAAACAAATATTTATGTTCACACATACTTCATGTGTTTGCATAAAACGACTCTGAGGGAAAACGTAAGAAATCTATAAATGTTGTAGAAGTGGGGGATGGAAGTGGGGAGGGGAATAGGACAGACTGGGGAGAAGTTGAAGATGCAGATGTTTATTACTCATCGATTAATTATTAAAACATAGCAATCAACTGAATCCCAGGTTAGATCCTACTGGGAACCCTAGTCAAGATGATGAGTTTTTACAAGCATCAATAACAGACCTAAACAGATTCCAAGACCTCTTCATTCCATTTGTTAGCCTGTCACTGATCAAACACCTTTCCAGCCCTTTCTCTCCATTCCATTACCACTCAGTCCAGGCCTCGAGTGACACTTGCTGGGACTATTGCAGTATCCTCCCTACTAGTTCCCCTTTAATGTTATTTCCCTGCAAACGTCCCTCAAACTGCCCCCAGAGGTCTCTTTCTAATTCAAACCTCTGATGAAGGAATTACTTGTCTCAAAATTTTAGTGACTTTTGTTTCTTTTTTTTAAGTGTTGTAAAATATAACATTTAACATAACATAAAATTTATTGTCTCATTATTTTTAAGTGAAGAATTCAGTAGTATTAAGCACATTCACCTCGTCATGAAGCCATCATCACCAACCATCTCCAGAACTTCCATCTTAACAAACCTGGAACTCTGAATGCACTAAACACTAATCCCCCATTCCATCTCCCTCCAGCCCCTGGTAACCACCATTCTGATTTCTCTCTATGAATTTGACTGGGGACCTCATGCTGAGTGGAGTCATACAGTGTTTGTCTCTTTGTGATGGCTTATTTCACTCAGTGTAATGTCCTTAAGGTTCACCCACATTGTAACATGTCAGAATTTCCTCCCCCCCTTTTTTTTTAAAGATTTATTTATGCATACAAGAACTGGAGTTGAGGCCAGAGGTGGTGGGGTGAAAGGATTCACCAGAGACAGACTGGGGAGCAGAACAGACAGATCCACTGAAATACATTGCTGAGGGGAGCAGCGGGCAGGACAGAAGAGGTCTGCTGAGCCATGTGAGAAGCTCCCTGGCCAGGGATCGAACTCATGCTGCAGTGGCTGCAGATAGCTTCATAGTGCTGAGACTTAACCCCTTGCACCACCAGAGAGGAGAATTTCTTCCCTTTTGAAAACTAAATAATGTACTGTTACATGTATGTCACATTTGGTTTATCCATTCATCTTCCCAGCAATGGATATTTAGGTTTTTTCCACCTTTTGGCTATTGTGAGTAACGCTGGTGTGAACATGGGTGTGTAGGTATCTCATCAAGACCCTGAATTCAGTTCTTTCAGGCATATACTGAGAGGAGGATTGCTAGGCCATATGGTAATTATTTCAATGAGTCTCTTTTGCTCCTCGGCTAAATGCCTTTGCTCTAGGACTCTAGGCCTCCCACCAAGCATCCACATTGTTGCAGAGACTGTCTCCTGCTACTGTGTAAAATTGAGAACCTGTTTCTACCTCTGTCTACCAAACCTTTATCTCATTATCCATCAAGTCTTTATTTTCTTGAATCATAAACTCTAGTCCAGAGAGTCTCTATGCTGATTGCCCATTATAATTCCCAGAGGCAAGGAGGTTTTTTCAGATACCCACCATTGATTTGTCTGAATGATATGAAAATATTAATTCTAAAAGTCATATGCACCCCCATGTTTATTGCAGCGTTATTCACAGTAGCCAATATTTGGAAACAATCAAGTGTCCATTGAAGGATGAATGGACAAGAAAGACGTGCTATTTATACACAGTTAAATACTACTTGGCTAGTGTAAAAGGATGGAATCTTGCCATTTGCAACAAGGTCCATGGATGGACCTAGAGAGTATTATGGTACCTGAAATAAATCAGACAGAGAAAGAGAAATATCATAACTTTACTCATATGTAAAAGGTAAGGAAATTAAACAAACAAAACAAAAACAAACTCTTGAATTATAAGAACAAAATGGAGGTTACCAGAGGGGAGAGGAAGGGGATCGATAAATTGCATAAAATGGATACTTATATGGTGGTAGTTTAAAACTACACTTTTGCTGGTGAACATAATGCAGTCTATGTGAATGTTAACTTATGTTATAATTTATAACATATAAATTTGTATGTAATTTATATGTTATAATTTATAACATCTAAAACTGATAAAATGTTTTAAACCAGTGCTACTTCAAAAAATTACAATTAAAAATTTAAACAGCCACCATCAGAGAGTCTGCTTTGGCAGGTCTAGAGTGGGGCCCTGCAGAGCCATTTTATTTTTTTTAAGTTCCTCCTGAGCACCAGGAGGGCAGGCCACTTGGAGAAGCACAGGTGTCTGCACTCAATTATTTTCCTTTTCCTCCAATATCTAAGACAATCCACACCCTTAAGCCTCTGGACACCCAGCTCCAAACCTTTCCTCTCTCCCTGAGTGTTTGACAGACAACAACCTACATCAGGAAACACACGCTTCATAAATCCTTTTCTAATATTTTTCAGTAGAATCTGCCAGTCCCTCCTGGAGTCAGTGTGTATCCTGATCTTACCAGGGCTGCCTCTTCTCTCTAGAATATAAACTCTTTGAGAGGAGGTTATTACATCTTTGATCCCCCTCCATCTAGAATAGTTGCTGGAAACAGGAGTGCCTGGGCCAAGAGTCATCTCATTAGAACACACACACAAAAAAAACTCTGTGTCAGGAAACTGGTCATAAAAACCTTTTTTTTTTTTTTTTAATTATACCACAAGCTGATGACTTTATTCCAGCCCCTGGGTGCAGCCATTTGTGAAACATGATTGTATTTAAGCCCCTGGATGCAGCCTTGACTGAGTCCTGTGTTTTAGATTGAGTCATAGAGACCTCCCCCCAAACCCCCTTTCCCACCCTGTGTCATGTTGCCTTGTGTTTATGTGTCTTACAACTAAAAGAACATTGATGGATATCCCCAGCCAGCCCCTCCCTCCGGAACGCTGTCCTCCAGACCATGACTGTGTTCACCAGCTTGACAAACTTCAACTTGTCACTCACACCTTGGCTCGATGCTTCCTTCCTTCCTCCACTCCAAAGATTCCCCTGACTCCACGGAGCAAACCCAGGGCTCCCAGCACACTCCGAATCTTCCTCCCACAGCGTTCTCCTGGCACTAGGAGCCTGTCGGTCTGTGTGTCATCAGGACTGTGGGTTCCTAAGGAGTAGGCTCTGTGGCCTTTCATGTTTGTATTCCCTGCACTGATCTCAGCCAGTAAATAGCTGTTGTGTTGAGTGAACCAGTACATGATTGATCAAATAGTAAAGTGTCGCCTTCTTCAGACAATGGATTTATTTTTAAAAGGGTAAGAAAAGCAAAAGGCTGTACTGCTGGTGGTGGCTGCAGGGCTCGGGCGTGCATCCGCTCTTCTGATTAAATAGCAAGCAAGGTGTGTGGGAAGGGAACAGAGGGACCTCAGAGACAGGCGGATAAAGGAGTGGGTGGCTCTCCCCAGCAGCAGGCCTTTCTTTCATCTTCTGCTGTGTGACCAGCCCCTGTCCCAGTGCCCACCTGCCAAGCTAAACTCCTCTAGATCCCCGGAAACAATGAGAAATAATTCGCCTGAGAAGGAGGTGGGGGAAATGGGATGGGGACAGGGTGGAAGATGTATCCCTTTCATTCCAGCTGGCTTAGCTCGGCTCCCTGATGGCCAAATGCATCTTCTAATTTAGTTCATTCTTCTCTTCTCAGCCACTGGTCGTGGACCCACACAGAACACTGTCAGAATTCAATCACCCTCCCCTCCTATAAAAAATGAAAAGTGAGAAGGCATGTGAGAAAGAAGTGGATGGCAGAAGAAAAGAGGGGGAAATATCAGGGAGAGATGATGATAGCAATAGCTAATAAATATAACTTTCACTGTGTGCTAGGCACTTGACTGAAAATGTATAGTAACTCAACTCTTTCCGTACAAAACAGTATGAGGTAGGATCTGGTATTATTCCCATTTCACAGACAAGAAAGAACAAAAATAAGGTAGAAGACAAAGGAAGTGCTTTTAAAAGGTTTTCAAATGAAGGCTCAGATGGGTCCCAAACCCTGGATCACATAGTAGCTGCCCACTAAATAATGGGGAATGAAGGTTGGGAAATCCTAGTCCATATAATAAAGACATCATCATCATCCCATTTTAAGTGGAAAAGAATGTGTTGCAAATCAATAGATGCATGTAATGTTAATTCTGCTTATCTTAGTGTAAAATGGAAAGGATCATCACCACTAATAATGGAATTATCTCAGGGAAAAATAAGGGAGAAGATTCAGACATTGTGAAATATTGACTTTGTTTTAAGTAAGAATTCATTGATGTCATAGTAAAGCATACATTGAGTGGGAAAGACAGCATGTGCAAGATTCCTGCCACCCTTAGCACAAACCCATTACCACAGATTTTTAACAAGTTTGGAATAAGCAATTAACCTTGAGAGTTGGGTAAGGTTTTTGTATTCAACTCAGATTTAAAGCTTACGCAGTTCTGGAATTTTTACACTGAAAAGGCTTAAGAGCATGGGTTGGTCAAGAATTTGGGACCAGGGGTGTTGTTCAAAGTCACATTTACAATACAAGCTTTTTACTTGGCTTATTATTATCAAATGCATGACAAATTATCCCAGAGCTTAGCACCCTACAACAATAAACACTTATGATTCCACAGTTTCTGGCATGGCTTATCTGGGTTCCTCTGCGTTAAATTCTCTCTTGAAGCTGCTCTCAAGATGTCATCTAGGACTGTGGTTTCATCTGAAAGCTCAGCTGAGGAAGAATCTATTTCTAAGCTCACTCACATGGCTGTTGGCAAGATTCTATTCTCCACAATCTTTTGGTTACAGGTCCCTCTTAGTTCCTTGTCACGTGGGTCACTCCACAGGACATTTCACAGCATGGCTCCTGGCTTCATCAAAGCCAGAGAGCAAGAGAGCATGAAAGTAAAGCAAGACACCTATATGCAAACACCCAATCTGAAGAAGAAGAAATTAAGAGATCCATCCCCTTCAAAATCAAAACCAAAAAAATCAAATATCTGGGAATAAATCTAATAAAAGACATAAAAGACTTATACAAAGAAAACTATAAAACACTGTTGAAATAAATAGAAGAAGACACAAGAAAATGGAAAGGCATCCCTTGCTCACGAATTGGAAGGATTAACATTATCAAAATGGCAGTCCTACCAAAAGCAATTTACAGATTCAATGTTATTCCAATAAAAATCTCAATGACATTCTTCAAAGAAATAGATCAAATACTGATGAAATTCATATGGAACCACCAAAAACATGCATAGCTAAAACCCTCCTGACTAAAAAGAAAGAAAATGGAGGATTTCACTCCCTGATTTCAAACTATACTACAAAGCCGTAATAATTAAAACAGACACAAAGACCAATGGAACCAAATAGAATACCCAGAATTAAAGCTGCATATCTATGAACAACTAATCTTTGACAAAGGAGCAAAGAAAATGCAGTGAAACAAGGATAGTCTACTCAATAAACGGTGCTGAGAAAACAGGGCAGCCACATGCAAAAAAATGAAGCTAGACTACTACCTCACACCCTGCACAAAAGCCAACTCAAAATGGATAAAAGACCTGGACGTAAGACCTGAAACCATAAAATTTATAGAAGAAAATATAGGCAAAACTCTACACGACATACATCTCAGCAAAATCTTTAAAGACACATACCCCAAAGTGAAGGAAGTGAAGGACAAGATAAACAGATGGGATTACATCAAAATAAAAAGCTTCTGTACAGCAAAAGAAACATTAACCAAAACTAACAGACACCCTACCAACTGGAAAAGATCTTCGCACGCAATACAACCGATAAAGGTCTGATAACAAAAATTTATAAGGAACTCACACAACTCAACAAAAACAAAGCCGATAACCCAGTCAAAAAAATGGGCAGAAGAGCTAAAAAGGCACTTCTCCAAAGAAGAAAAGCAAATGGCCAACAGGTACATGAAAAAATGTTCAACATCACTTATAATCAAGGAAATGCAAATCAAAACCACAATGAGATACTGTGAGGATGGCACACATTAAAAATACAGGCACTAACAAATGCTGGAAAGGATGTGGAGAAAAAGGAACTCTTCTACACTGCTGGTGGGAATGCGAACTGGTCCAACCACTATGGAAAGCTGTATGGCAGTTCCTCAAACTGCTAAAAATGGAACTTCCATACAACCCAGCAATACCACTTTTGGGAATCTACCCAAAGGACACAAAAACACTAATCCGAAAGGATACATGCACCTGTATGTTCATTGCGGCACTGTTCACAATAGCAAAGGTATGGAAGCAACCTAGATGTCCAAAAATAGATGACTGGATCAAGAAGAT
>PVIJ01002815.1:37345-150089 GCA_004024925.1 Scalopus aquaticus
AGAAAGAAAGAGAAAAACATCGAATGGTTTCACTTATAACAGGACTATAAGGACACCAAATAGGAGAGAGACACTTAATGGGGGGGGGGAGGGAGAGGGAGGGTAAGGGCACAAAATGGAATAGAAAAGAACACAAGGGACCATGGAGATGGATTACAGGTGAATTGGTGGTGGGTTACTCAAGGGGAATACAAAATGTAAAAAAGATATAAATAACAATAAAAAAAAGAAAGTAGAGCAAGACAGAAGCTACAGGCTTTTCATAACCTAACAAGGAATGAAATCCTCTCACTTTGCTGTATTCTAGCTATTAGAACTAAATCATTACTCAAGGGACCAGAGTTAGTTATACAAGGACATGAAGATCAGCAGATGGAATCACTGGAACCACTACAGAGGCCACCACACCTGAACTGAAAGTCTATAATGCTTGATGGCTAATCCTGGAGATAATCTGGTGTGTTTGGATCTCAGCTCTGCCAATTCCAGCTGGATGACCTTAATCTAGTCCCTCAACCTCTCTGTGCCTAGCTTCCTCATCTGGGAAGTGAATAGCAGTACCTACTTCACAAGGTTGTATGGGGAGGAAAGTTGTTATATGCATTCAGTGGAACAAGGACAGTTTGCTCAACAAATGGTGCTGGGAAAACTGGACAACTACATGCAGAAAAATGAAACTAGACTACTACCTCACACCATGCACGAAAATCAATTCAAAATGGATAAGAGGGGGCCTCCCTGGTGGCGCAGCGGTTAAGCTCTGCGCTGTGGAGCTGTTTTCAGCAGCGACGCGAGTTCAATGCCTGGCCGGGGAGATTCCCACATGGCACAGCAGACCTCTCCTGCCTCGCCTGCTGCTCCCCTCAGCAGTGTGTTTCTGTCTATCTGCCTCTTCTGCTCCCCACTCTGTCTCTGGTGAACCCTCTCGCCACCCACACCTCTGGCCTGCACCCCAGCTTGTATGCATAAATAAATAAATCTTTTTTAAAAAATGGATAAGAGACGTGGACATAAGACCTGAAACCATAAAATATATAGAAGAAAACACAGGCAAAATAATACATGACATCCACCTTAGTAACATTTTTAAAGACACATCCCCCAAAGCAAGGATAGTGAAGGAAAAGATAAACAGCTGGGATTACATCAAACTAAAAAGCTTCTGTACAACAAAGAAACATTAATCAAAACAAAGAAACAGCCTACAGACTGGGAAAAAAATTTTGCACTCCATACAACAGACAAGGGACTGATCACAAAAATCTACAAAGAACTCACACAACTCAACAAAAACAAAGCAAAACATCCAGTCAAAAAATAGGCAGAAGAACTTAACAGACACTTCTCCAAAGAAGAAATGCAAATGGCCAATAGGCATATGAAAAAAATGTTCAACATCCCTCATAATCAGGGAATTGCAAATCAAAACCACAATGAGATACCACCGTACACCATCAAGAATGGCATGTATTGAAAAAACAGGGAACAACAAATGTTGGCGAGGATGTGGAGAAAAAAAATTCTCCTACACTGCTGGTGGGAATGCAAATTGGTCCAACCACTGTGGAAAGCTGTATGATGGTTCCTCAAGTTGCTAAAAATGGAGCCTCCATACGACCCAGTAATACCACTTCTGGGAATCTACCCAAAGGATACAAAAACATTAATACAAAAAGAGACATGCACCCGTATGTTTATTGCAGCATTGTTTACAATAGCTAAAATATGGAAACAAAAATAGATCATTGGATCAAGAAGATGTGGTATATATACACAATGGAATACTATTCAGCATTCAAAAAAGATAAACATATGCAATTCGCAGCAATATGGATGGAGCTAGAAAGGATCATGCTCAGTGAAATAAGCCAGAAAGAAAGAGAAAACATCGAATGGTTTCACTTATAATTGGAATATAGGCGAACCAAACAAGAAAAAGACACCCAGCAAGGGAGGGGGAGGATAAGGGTTCAAAAAGTGGTAGAAAAGAGCACAAGGGAATATGGTGATGGCTCACGGTGAATTGGTGGTGAGTAACCTATGGGGAATACACAATAATGTAAAAAATATGAATAATAATAAAAAAGTTGATATATGCAAAGCACTCAGATCAGTGTCTGGCACACTCTAAGCACCCTGTCAACACTTGCTCTTGTTATCAGAAGTCACACATAAATAAAAAAGGCAAGGTTTCCTAAAGATCATTTTATTCACACTTAGAACGAAAATAATGTTGATCATCTGTGGCAAAGAATAAGAAAGGTGAGGGTTTCCATTTATTGAAAATTCTAAGCAGGTAAACCTATTCAATAGTGATGGCCATCAGAATAAGGGGTATTCTAGGAAGGGGCAGCAAAGGAACTCTGGGGGGGGGTTGGCCCACATCCAATGCGAATGATGTTCACATAGTTTTTACTCTAATAAAAATCTGTCCAATAATGAACTTACAGTACATGTGTTTGACACATCTTGCCCAGTATATCTTATACCTCAATTTTCAAAAACTTTTAAAATAAAACAAAATTACATAATAAAAGACTATGAAGGGCTAGCTAGTAAGGATTGCTGTTCGAAACTGTAAAGGGCTAAAGTCCCAGTTGAACTACGGTCCCAGGTTACTCGGAGCCCCTAAGGAGGAAGGAGTCAGTATGTCTTTGACAGCTCCCTTTGCCATGGCAACAGGAGGGCAGAGCACTTAGAGACACTGACCTCAGCACTTTTTAATCCGAGAGCTTTGGGGAAAGGCTCCAAGTTGGGGGAGGAAGAGGACAGCCCAGAAGAACTGGCTGGCAAGATTCTGGAGTGGTGGGGGAAAATGCCTCCAAGGTAAAAAGGATTAACAACCAGCTTTTCTGGGTTCTGGGTGCATTGCCTGGCAGGCTGGAGACGGTTCCATCCATGCCTGCTTCCTCTAGAGAAAAGAGAAACCATGAGGCTTAAGCTTCCTTGACAACCTCCCCACCCCCAAAAAAGAAAATAAAAAATAGAAAAAAAATAATTTTTAAAAAATCCTCTGAAGAATATTTAATCAGAAATTGTTCCCAAGAAAACTGTGTGCAAATACTAGGTCAACCAAATTAAGTAACTGTATGCATATTTGGGGGCTCTGTCTGGTTGGCAAGTTTGGGTGGGGGCAGATATTTCAGGGTCCAGGCACATAATCCATAGATGTGGCATCTAAAACAAAAACAAAAGAACTAAGAATAGGCAGATTTCTCTGTGCTTCAGTGTTTGAGTGCTTTAACATCAAAGGTGCAAGCCTGAGAAATGACTTTGCTCTTGAGTTGAGCCCAAAAGGAATTTTTAGGTTAATCCAAGGGGAAAGATATCATGGTGAGCACGATGTTATCTGCAAGTGAATGATGTACTTTATGAATAAAGGTGGTCGAGTTTTCATCCTCAGTCAACTACCTTTGTGGAAAAGATACTTATACCCACCAACATCCCAACAAGGGGATGGACTACACTTCCTAGCTACCCTTGTGACTCCATGTGGGCATGTGACCAGGAAAATACAAGCAGAAGCTTTAGGTGCCTCTTCTGGACCTGGACCTTAAGGGGGAAAAAATCTCTTCATAGTTAGTTATAATCCTTGGTGAACCAGCAAACTAGAAGTGGGTATTTTGGCTTGGATTCTCCAGAGGAGACCCTGAGACAAGGATTCAGATGTAAGTATTTATGAACTGACCCTAGAAAATACCAGTCAGGTAACAGGGGAATTAGACAAAATAGGGAAGGCAGCCAGTGAAGAGTCGGCTTTAGAGTCAGTTATCACCAGAAGTGCCTGGTATTCAAACCTGCTGGTGAGCTGCTGAAGGCAATTTAGGACCCTCACCCAGAGGGGAGGGAAGCAGGATATTTAGCCACCAAACCTCAGCAGTCCCTGGCTGGGGCTGCTTCCTAGTAATTCACAATTCAGGTTTCTCTTGGCTTGCACACATAGTGAAGACTGGCTACCTGGAAATACCAGACTTGCAGCGAGACGCAGGTCCTGTCTGTTGAGAAATGCTAAGTGCCAGGGGAGTGTGGGTGGAGCGCCCACAGTGTATGCAACCATGGTGGAGCCACACGACAAAAGAACCTACACTGTGCACCTCAGACTGTAGCAAATGGAGGAACAAACTTATCCTCTTTGTTCCAGCAGCCTAGTCTTACCCTAACATCAGCCTTCTCTCCACAGCGCTTGGGAGCAACAACTTCAGAGGTGACAGCACTCAATGTTGAGGACGTGTGGTTTTCACACATTCTCTCAGTGACTAGTCACGAAACCCCTATGCCAGATGCTGTTGGTGTACTGAGTTTTGGGAGAGGGAGGACAGCCAGCGTGTTGGGGAGTTCACACCAGAAGCAATTAATAACCACATCCAAATACCCACGAGAACCGGTAGATAAATACTCAGCCCCCTCCCTACACAAACGGAGTGAGTCCAGGAGCATGTTCTCCGCTGCACCCCAAGGTCTTCCTTGCAACTGAGTCCCAGTTGCCCACTGGTAACTGCTTGGTAACAGTCCATTCGTCTTCCCCACCTCACTTCCCCTTACCTCTGCTAGAATCACTTTCTAAAAAACTATTTCCACTTGAATTCTTGTCCCAATTTAAGAGTGGAGAGGAAATATTATCCCTTCCAACTTACAGACGAGAAAAAATTTAGGTCCTGGGTGACAGAGTGAGGAGGTGACATGGCTGCAGCCCAAATCTGGACTCTGGGATTTGACCTCTTAACCTCTTCAGTTTCTGTCTGAAAGCTGCACCCCTCCACAATGAAGTCCTCTCAATGCAAGTCCTTTATGGGGAAAACCAGCCTCACCAACTTGCCCCAAAACCTTATTCTCCATGCTTTAATATCTATTCAACAAATAGATACTGGCCACCTGTGCTCCACCACATGCAGGTACTACATAATGGACAATTTCATGGACCCAACTCTTGAACAGCTCAAGGTCAAGTCGGGAAGCTAGTGTTTAAAGAAAGAAACGCCATACCAAGCAGAAGGTTATAATCACAGCTGCTATTCACCCTCTGGGCTGTTACAATTGCAAAATATTTCTATTTCAGTTGATAAGTAGCCCCATGCCTAATTTCCCTATGTACCCTCCCATCTGCTATCTTACAGCCCCCTCAATGTCACCTGGACTTCCCCTTGAGCCAATGGTGAGAGGGATCATGTGGGCACCTAGGGAATCCCAGGACCATACTCCAGGGCTGTGGTCCACATGCACCCTGCCTGCCTGACGTCTGTGCCAAATCTGATGTCTTCTTGTGAGTCCCCGAAGGGGAAACCAAAGCAGCTGTTCTCAGCTGGTTGGGTAAGACCTGGGTTAAGTTGTTTTATTGTTTTGTTTTGCTTTTAACCTAGAAAACAACAGCCAACAATGGGCACAGGATTCTCTAGGGGAGAATTAGTTTGTATTATCTCTAGAGAATTAGTTTGCATTATCTCTAGTTTGCACTATCTCTATGCAAATGTACAGTGGAGATGATTAGATAACTTTATGCATGTTTTAAAAAACATTGAATTGCATAGTTTAAAGGGGTCAGTTTTATAGTATGTGAATCATATGTCAAAAAAACTTGTTTAAGAGAAAGAAAAAGGGACAGAGGAAAGGAAAGAAAGGAAGGGAGGGAGGGAGGGAGGAAGGGAAAAAGAAAGATGGAAAGCCCACAGATTAAATCCCATGTCCTAAAATGTCCAGCACTAGGACTAGAATAAGGCTGAGGAGAATAAGGCACTCATTCTGAGAAAAAAATTGAACCGCTAAGCTGCCTGGCTGCATTAGTCATGTATACTGTCACACAGTATACAAACTGAGTGACTTAAATAACAGAAGTTTATTGTCTCACCACTGTAGGATGTAGAGTCCAAGATCAAGGTGTCAGCAGTATCCTGCTCCCTCTGAAAGGCCAAGTTGGGGACTGTTCAGGTTTCTCTCCTGGTTTCCAGTAGTTCCTCAGCCTGTGGCCCCATAACTCAATCTTTACAAGGTTTTATTCCCCAAGAACACATCTCTATGTTCAAATTTTCCCTTTTGCATGGATAAAAGAATTGGACATAGACCTGAAACCATAAAATAATAGAAGAAAATATAGGCAAAATACTACCTGACATACATCTCAGTAACATCTTTAAAGACACAGCCCCCAAGCAAAGAAAGTGATGGAAAAGATGAACAACTGGGATTACATCAAACTAGAAAGTTTCTGTACAGCAAGAGAGACGTGAAACAAAACAAAGAGACACCCTACTGATTGGGAGAAAATTTTTGTACACAATACAATTGATAAGGGACTGATCACAAAGATCTACAAAGAGCTGACCTGACACAACAAAAACAAAGTAAACAATCCAGTCAAACAGTAGGCAGGAGAGGTAAAAAGACACTTTTCAAAAGAAGAAATGCAAATGGCCAATGGGTGTATGAAAAAATGTTCAACATCACTTGGAATCAGGGAAATGCAGATCAAAACCACAATGAGATACCACCTTACAGCAGCAAGAATGGTACATATTTAGAAAACTGGCAACAACAAATGCTGGTGAGGATGTAGTGAAAAAGGAACTCTCCTACACTGCTGGTGGGAATGCAAACTAGTCCAACCACTATGGAAAGCTGTGTGGAGGTTTCTCAAACTACTAAAAATGGAGTTTCCATATGACCCAGCAATTCCACTCCTAGGAATCTACCCAAAGGACACAAAAACATTAATTCAAAAGGATACCTGCACCCCTATGTTTATTGCAGCACTATTTACAATTGATAAGATATGGAAACAACCCAAATGCCCAAAAATAGATGACTGGATCAAGATGATATGGTATATATGCAATGGAATATTACTCAGCATTCAAAAAAGATAAACTCATGCCATTCACAGCAACATGGATAGAGCTGCTCAGTGAAATAATCAGAAAGTAAAAGAAAAATATCAGATGGTTTCACTTATGGAAGGAATTTAGGAGAACCAAGTAAGGGATCAGGAAAAAAATAATTATAATAAATTAAAAAACAAAATTAACAGGCAACTATAAATCAGAGACATTCTGCAGGGGAGGGAGAGGGATAGGGGTCAAAACAGGGAAAGTAAGAGCACAAGGGACTATGGTAATAGTGCATGGGTGAATTGATGGTGGGAATTTTACGGCGATTACACCTGAGAGGACAAAGCAAACACTGCACAAAAAGAAAGAATGATGTAAAATATATTTAAAATTAAAAAAAAAATTCCCTTTTTCTATGGATACCTCCTACTTCATTAGTAACTAGTCATTATTGATTAATCTTAACTAATTACATCTGCAATGACTTTTGCTGTTTTCAAATAAAGCCTCATTCTGAGGTTCTGGGAGTTAAGACTTCAGTGGAGGACCTGAACCCATACAGCCCATACACTTAACCACCGTGGCACATGCCAGGCCAGACCACAATGTGAGTTAAAAGAAAGATCTTGCCTCGCAAATTCTCATATTTTTATATGCGGAATATAGGGAAACTGAACAAAAGGTCAGGAGAAGGACAAAGCTGACCAGCTGACCATAGATCTGAGCCACACAGCAGGTGTGGTCTGTGGGAGGGCTCAAAACGGGGAGGGAAGAACACAAGAGACTGGGGTGACAGGTCAGGGGCACTGTGGTGGAGGGAGATTGGGGGCGGGGCACTACATCTGAGGGGAGAAATCAAGTATTGTCCAAAATGAACAACAATGTAAGAAACTAAAATTTAATAAAAGAAAAAAATAAAATTAATGAAATTCTGATATTTTGCTTATGGATGGGGGGAGCTTAATTTGACATTAAAATATTTATCTCAATGTCCAGGTTTTGGGGGGGTCCCTTGAATTTTGCACCCAAAACAACTGTCTCACCCTCCTAACCCTGGCTTAGGTCTTGTCTGACCTTCATGGTGACTTAAAGTTTACCCCAGCGACTCTCCACCCACATTTGCAAATCCCGTCTGCCCTCACGTGAGCCTTGTTCAGGTAGAGGAGGTTCGGACTCTCTCCTCTGCCTGCACCCCATCATGTGCATCACCTCCACTTAATGGAGGCTGTTTCTCCTGCCCAGCCTCCTCCGACCCCTTGAAGAGGTTCTTTGTGAAGAAAAGTTGGAAGCAAGTAGACAGTGGTGAACTTGGGTGTCTCTGACAGCGGTCAGGTCACGCCCCTCAGAGAATCTAGCTCTGCCTTGATCATCTACTGGATGGGTCTCTCTGGCTTGAGAGAAACGGCCCTCCGACCACTCTGTCTTGAGATGTGACGACTTTTACTCTGACCATTTCAAAAAATAAGTCCCAGGCACACCTGTTAACGGTGTCGTCGTTCTAAGATTTTATTGGAATAGGGCAGCCCCAACTGGATCACTCGGGCTCACCTCTCCGGGCCCTCCTATTGCGTTTAGACCACCACCATGTAGCTAAGAAGGCGCGGGGTGGGGGCTGGAGAGGAAGAGAGGAGCGAAGCCATTTGGTTTGGAGACCCAGTACTACAGGGCTATTTTGGGAAAAGCCACTTTAAGATACTAATATATTGCCCCCTTTTAATGCACAAGAACTATCTCAAATTATGGGGAAGATTCAATTTGATAGATGTCAAAGTATCAACAAAAATAAGAATAAAAATAAATAGGAATAAATACCTCCATAACACCTACTGCCTGCCAGGCACTGTATACATGTATTAACTCACCTTATGATCACTATCCCATTATACAGGTGAGGAAATCAAGGAGCAGAGATGCAAAGTGATGGAACTAAAGTCACACAGGCATTAAGTGGCAGACTCAGGATTTGAATCCAGATATTTGGGATGTGCCCCTCCAGCGACTAAGACCTGTCACTGGTGGCTTTGGAAGGTTTCTCTTCCATGCCTGGGGCCCAACCCAGAGGTAGGATGGCGCTCTGACCATGCCAGTAGAGCAAATGTGTGCATGTCTGAGAGAAGGAGGGGGAAAGAGAAGACAGAAAGAGAAGTGGGAGAGAGAGGGAGAGGTACAGAGACAGACACAAGCACACAGAGACAGAGATAGAACCAATGACAAAAGAGAGGACTCTACATAAGACAGGCAGAGAGCAATAGAAAACCTTCTAGTCAGCTCTGCCTCATACATCAACAACAACAACCAGGGTATCTCTGATCCCCATCTCATGTGGGACACCCAAAGATCTGGGAACCCTCACCGGTGGGGAATAAAGGGGGTGTCCAAGAAGACCCCAGGAGTAGCTCCCAGCTACCTTATCTGACACCACCAAGGTGACTCCTCCTCGGGCTTCTGTTGCTCGCCAGCTTTGGTTTGTTAAATTTAGCTTGGGTTCCTGGGCTCTGAGTAAATTGCCTCTTTGCAAATGAAGGGAAGAGGACTAAACCTGTTTACAGTGTTTCAAGCCCACTCACTAAAATGATTTGTAACCATCACAATTATGACTAGGATTTCCATCTCAGCCATCTCTCTGCTGCTCAGGTTGGTGCAGGGACTTCAGGGCTGCCTGGCACCGGGGTTAGGAGGCTGCGTGCTGGGGTTAAGCAGAGGCGGATTCAATCCCAGCCATTGCAACTGACCTGCCGGGGAACTCTGGCACCTGGTTCCAATGCATCTGCATATGGTATCAAAGATTTTGCCTCATTGGATTTCTGTATAAAATGAAGTGAAATACTGAGGGTTCATTACCCTGGTTGGCAAATACTAGAAACCAACTACTTTAGTGGTAACAAGGAAACAAAATCTGGAGTCAGATTGCCACTTGTGCCTTCTGTGACCTAAGACAAGTGACTTAACTTCACTGTGCCTCGGTGTCTCCCCATTCAAACTCACGGGGGTGTTGTAAGAGTATTTATGTCAATCCTGGGAAAGCATCTCATATATCTGCCACACTGTACAATCCCCAGGAAATTACTAGTCTGAGTAAACGGTGACCCAGACGTGTACAAAGCAGCAGCCAACAGCTGCTACAACTAATGCCTTTACCAGTGGGTTCTTTGGTTGTGGAAAGGATTGTCAGGGGCTGTGCAGGCTGTTTACATCCAGTGCTCACTTTATCCTTCTAAGAACACTATCACATGTGTCATTATGCTTCCCACTTCACAGATGTGGAAACTGAAAGGTTGCGGCATTGACACATGATCACACCACAGGGAAGTGACAGGAGGGATACAAACACAGCTTCCTCTCAGGCAGTGGGCCAGAGCCAAGCCTGCTAGCTAGTTAATCTTGTGGGTTATGCTCAACCCTGACCATTGTTAGCTATTGGTTCATGAATGAACAGCAGGGTCAGCTGGGGCAATGCCACCCAAGAAGAGGTCTGCCAAGGACTTTTGGAAAGGAAGTGCTTGCTCTAAAGAGAGCATCTAGAAGTCAGTCTTTCCCTTGTCCTAGATATGAATGAGGATGTTGATTAACTAGGAAAACAACTTCATGCATGCCTGAGAGAAGCCAGCCAATACTAATTTGAAAAGATACAAACTCCTACGTTCACTGCAGCATTATTTACAATAGCCAAGGTAAGGAAACAATCTCTATGTCCATCAGTGGATGAATGAATAAAGGAAATGTGTTATATATACACGTATATGTGTGAAGGGGTAGACGCATACACATATAATAGAATATTATTCAGTCATGAAAACGGAAATCCTGCCATTTGCAACAACGTGGATGGAAACCCCAAGGACATTACGCTAACTAAAATAAATCAGACACAGAAAGTAGATACTGTATGATCTCACTTATATGTGAAATGTGAAAACAAAACACCTCAGCTCATAGATACAGAAGACAGACTGCTGTTTGCCAAAGGCAATGATGGAGCAGGCAAAAAGAATGAAGGCAGAATACACACACACACACACACACACACACACACACACATACAATGCCTACTGGCATCATTCTGGGTGTTGAACTACAACACAGAGACAAGAGTCCTACTCACAGAGGGCTGACATTAGGTGGACAGTAGATGGAAAGGGACAGACTATAATAAGCAGGATAAATTTAGGAAGTATATACTATTATATTGAGCTAAGTGCTAGTGGAAATACACACTAGGAAGTGGGGGCTAGGAAATTCACAAGGGTTCTAATTATAAACAAGGTAGTCAGGAAGTCATCAGTAAGAAGCTAACATTTGAGTAAAGCCCTGAAGAAGGTGAAGGAGGACCTGGAGGACATCTGGGGGAAGTGCATTTCAGAAAGAGGGAGCAAGAAACCCAAAGGCCCTGTGTTCAGGAAGTTTGTGGTCTGCACAGTGAATGTGTTCATTTGCTAGAGCCACCATCACAGATTAGCATAGACTGGGTGGCTGCAACAGAAGAGATTTATTTCCTCAGTTCCCGATGCTGGAAGTAGAGATCAAGATGCCTGAACCCCTCTCTTCTCTCTTGCAGATGCTGTCTCCCTCCCTGTGTCTTCACATAACCTTCCCACCACAGTGAATGATTAAGTTGTTAAATAGTGGTATGGAGACAGCAAATGTTGTGAAAGTTTAAAGGAGGCTTCATGAAAGGTATTTTTAAAGAACTGAAAGAACTGGGGAAGGAATTAGAAGTGAAAGGAAGAATGTGATCATTGTAATAAAGGAGAAACCAATAAGCAGTATCAGGGGAAGTCACAGTGCTAGGATCATAGTCAGGATGGCACAGTTTTGTTGCTATAACAAGCAGCCCCAAGTCCCAGTGACTTAATAAGAAAAGTCTATTTTTTGCCCTGGGACTTGTCCAACAAGGCAGCAGGAGGCTGTGATCTGGACCCAGGATCACCGAAGTCCCATCTTGTCATATCAGAGAAGGGAACATGACACGTCACACACTGTTAAGACTCCCCCGAGAAATGACTTGACACATCCAAACACGTTTGTATTGAACCATAGCAAGTTGTGTGCTCCCAACACAGGTAGAACCCCTCAAGGTAGAGGAGGCAGAGCCAGAAACACCCCCCATGATAAATATCCCCAGTAACTATCTTTGTCTCTGGTCTCCTCATTGCTCTTTTCCAGTAGACTCTAAACTCCTCAAGGGTAAGAATTCATTCATATTGACTTTGTACAATAGGTGCTTGACAAAGGGTAACAAATGCTATCTTAGCCCTAGCCTAATACCTGGAAAAACATAGGAACAGAGTAAAAGTCTGATGAAAAATCAAATGGGAAAGTTCAGCAGCACAAAAATGGTAGCATATTGAAGAATGGGGTTGATAAGTGGAAGAAGGAGGCAACTGTTGAGAAAATAGCTATGAAATTGGTGCAGTCATTCACAGGTAGACTGGTGAAGACCAGAAGCTGGCATCAGCAGTGGGGTTCTTACATACTTACCAAGGGTGAACAAACAAAACTTACAAAGCAAGAACAGAAAACGCTCAGTGACACATTAATTCCAAGTATTGAAAGAAATGACTCAAACATGATTCCCATTTCTTGACACTAGGGGATTAGAACAGATGTGCCGCTCACGCACCGTCCCTTGTTCCACACGCACAGTGACTTTCCAGCCATTGGTCACCTGGAATCACCACTTAGACAACACCTGCTTTCTTTCTGGATCTCTGCCTACTTGATCTCTTGGTTGGCTTTGACATCATAGAATGATTTCTCCTTCTCAAAACTCTATCTTCCCTTGCTTTTCATGATCTGATTGTAATCTTCTTAGCTGGTTCTTCTAAATGGCTTCTATGATCACACCTCTTTCTTGTTCTGTTCCTGAGTCATTTTCTGCTTGTCATTCAGTCTCAGCTCACGTGTTCTTAGGAAGCTGTGGATAACCCCTTGCTCATACTTCTCTTACAGCAGTGCTTCTCTGGAATGTTCTATAGCCATATTTGAATTAATTGAGGTCATTGACTAGGATGCATTCATCATTATATCCCTAAAATATAACATGGGATTTGATTCCCCAACCCAGCATCTCCAACTTCATTTCCCACCATGCTCTTCCTCACTCATCTTGCTGCAGCCACACTTGCTGCCTTGCTGGTCCTCGGACACATTGAACGCTCCTGCCTCTGGGCCTTGGAGTCACCTGCTCTCTCTGCCGAGAATTTCCTCCGTTTTTCCTGGCCACTATTCTAAGATCCTCCTACCTAGTAACACTTTACTCAATCACCCTGTTTTACTGTCATGTATCACTACCCTATCCATTATCTATTTATTTGTTTCCCCTTAGAGACTTTAAGTTCCATGAGAGGAGAATCCTTGTCTGATTTGTTTTTGGTCTTTTAACTGTTCAATGAATGTTTGTTGAATGAATGATTAATGAGTGAACTTCATCCACTGCCATCCCTTCAATAACAATAGCTAGGTCTGTACTGCTTTTACTGTGTGTGCCCAGTGCTGTTCTAGTACTTGGCATGTATTAGTTTTGCCTGTATTTACTCATTTGCTCCTGACAGTACCTTTGGAGGTAAGTGATACAATTGTCATCCTTGTTTCACAATTGGATAAACTGAAGCACAAGAGGTTGGCCCAGTAACTGATACACAAGCCAATGACGTCTGGATTTGGTGCCAGAAATGGGGTGCTATTGTACACACTAAGATTACAAAGCTCATACGAAATTGGGCTGGAATTTGAACCCAGACACTCTGACTCCCAAGCTCAATTATGCCTCTTATTAGTCACAATTCCCCCAAACTCTATTTTAACCTCCTTTCTCTCCCTTTTACTTTATCCTCTAATTTCTTACACCCTCCTGGGTCAATCCATCTTGACTTTCCCCAGGTTACAAACTTCAGAGTTCTCTCTGAGCCCACCTCCTCCTTCACTCCCTCAATAAAATGGCACTCAACTTGTTTCTAACTCAGGGAGTCTGTAACCAGGTTGGAGGGAAAAAGTCACATCTTCATTTTCACTAGCTCTAGCTAAAATTATGAATGGAGGCAACAAATTACAGAAGTATTAACAGTGTTAACAGCACCTGTGACTTTGTTGTCAACAGAAAGCACATTTTAATGTCACGTTACAATTATTGCAGATATCTTGAAATATCATTTATTCTTGTCACTACCTTGAAATTGTTAGACCTGCCACTAATCTTTTGTGTCACTAAAGTATCTTGTAACAATATGACAAATCTGATGCTCAGGATATTCTAGTATGTGTGTTTGTTTGTTTGTTTGTTTGTTTTGCTCAGGATATTTTGATAACTTTCAACAAAATTAGTGTGCTTTTTGTTTGATTTTACACATTTAAAAACAATTTTGAGACTGGGTTCTGGGCTTCACTGGACTGAAAAAATTTCCATGTTTCAGCAGTGAGAGGACCCCCACCCTAGCCAAGGAGCTCATGAGTGCTATTGATTCTCCTGAAATATTTCTGAGTCTCTCCATCACTTGTCCTAATTCAGATCCACTACTTCTCTCCCCTACCTCAACATATTTCCTTTCTCCTGGCCTCCCTCTTGTTTACCTTACTTCCCAGTTTATAAGGGCACAAAATGGAAGAGAGGAGAATACAGGGGACCATGGAGATGGATCACGGGTGAATTGGTGGTGGGCTGCCCAAGGGGAATACAAAATGTAAAAGACATAAATAACAATTAAAAAAAAAGAATTCATGATAAAATTTATACCATCATTTATATCGATTACTAGAGTTTACAGCAGATGTTACAAACAGCTCACAAATTGCTCCCTTGGCCTAACCATACCTTAAGATATAAATATGTCTAAAACAAGTAGATGATTGCATATAAAAATGGAATGCTTGAGTTTTTTCTCAAAAAATGTAAGATCTAGCCACTGAGCCCATATCCCACAAGGTATTGACAAGCTTCTATCAAAAAATAGCCATATTATTCAGATAGGACTGCAGCTCTCCTGTTTGCCACAGGTCCCACCATTTTTTATTGTAGCCCTGACATGAAAACTAAGCATTCATGAAATATTTCACCTTAAACCAAGCCTACCCCAATCATTTGTTACCTGACAATCAAGTTAGCAGCTTGGTCTATAAAGTACTTTACAAATACTTCACTATTTAATCTTTACAAAAGTCCCATAATGTAAATAAGGGAGGAATTCTCATTATCCTGTTTCATAGATGATACAGCTGGAGGCTCAAGAAAATTAAATAACACACATATTGTCACTTAGAGTAGCGTCTGTCCCCAGACTCTCTGCTCTTCCCCCCGAACTGTACTCTCTTTAGAATTACTTTGTAAAACACCAATATAATGTTGATCCCTCCCACTGAAAGACTTCTAGTAGCCTGCTCTTCAGGATAAATTCCAAGCTCCCCAATATGGCATTGGAGATCCTTTAAATCTGAAAGCCTTTCTCAAGAGACACGCAGCATCGGCCTTCGTGTCTGCCATACTCACTCTTGAACTCCAACCTCTTGAAAGTACAACCACCCTGAGGCCACCATGATGTAAGGAAGCCCAAGCTAACAACATGGAGAGAAAGAGACTACTGAAGACACCTGAGCAAAGCCTCTTGGACACTCCAGCCGAGCCCAGGTCAGCCGTCAATACAGTGCTGTCCAGTGAGAGAGTTCAGCAGAATGACCTACTGGAGTTCTAACAAATCCCTGGGCTGAAGAATCAGGAAAAATAATAACTTGTTGTTGTTGATTTCAATGACTTTTTGAACTCAGCCAGCATCATCTTTTACTACACACTCAACCTGTTCAAGTCTCTCTCAGCCAACGACTGATATGTGGTTTCCTGAACTTGTGGGTGTGTTCTTACTGCTCTTTCTCTGCAGCATGTCTCACATCTCCTGCTCCAGGCAGTCCCCTCGCCCTCTTCATGATCTGCCCCAATGACCAAGATTCTCTCCCACTTGTCTGATCCCATCACTTTCTTCATCCTTCTCTTCTAACACAACACTCTCTGTGGTCTCCTACCGCAGAAGAAACAAAAATTCTTTAAAGACAAGACCTCTCTTATCTCTTAGGAAATCCTGAATTCACCAAGGAAATTATACTAGCTGTGCCCAAGGGCAAAGGAAGGAGGGTGAATCCAAGGGTTGCAAGTAGAGAACATGAGGTTGGAGAATCCCCTATGTACACGCTGACTATTCCTCAAGAATGGTAGGATGTCTGGACCCTCAGAAAACATTTTAGATTGATCACCCTAAAGATTTCCGAGCCCCAAACTTGTCTCAGAAGCAACTGAGTCTCCAACATGAGGAGACGCTCCAGTCTGGGACAAGGGAAGGTCTCGGCATAGGTTGATGTCCAGGGGCTCCTGAATGCTCTGATGCCTTAAGAGACAGCAATAATGACAAAGGTTAAAGCACTGACCTCCAGGAATTAAATCACAATAATAACATTACCGTGGCAGGTATCTTCTGAAAATAATCTCCAATTGATCTACCTCTTGTTATTTATGACCACTCCTAAGGAACTTGCTTCTAACCAATGGAATGTTTCAACAGTGGAGGGAATGTCACTTTCATGATTAGATTATAAAAGTTTCCAGTTTCTATCTGTACTCTCTCTCTCTGCTTACCTTAACAAAGCAAGTTCCCATCATAAAGATAAATTGAGGGTGACCTCTGGCCAACAGCCAGCTAGGAACTGAGGCCCTTTGTCCAATAACTTGTGCAAGGAGAAGGTTTCCAACAGCCAGAAGTTCTCAGAAGCAGATCCTTCCCCAGTCATACCTGCAGCTGAGACCCAATACTGGGGCTTGATTTCAGCCTTGTGAGTGATCTAGAAGCAGAGGACTTACCTAAGCCATGTGGGGATTCCTGACCCATAAAAACAGTGAAATGATCAATGTGTGTTCTTTAAAGCTGCCAAGTTTGTGGGAACTTGTTAAGTGGTGTGTGGCCATTTGTAATAGATAGTGAGTATAAACACAAACACCTATGATGCTATCTACATGTCAGACTCTGTTCTAAGACCTGCCTGTACATTAACTCACTCAAGCCTCAGTCCACCACATAGGCACAGAGCAGTTAGGCGACTTCCCAAGCTGTCTGTCCCCAGCCAGGACTGAGATCAGTGTCTGCAACCTCTCCAAACACAGAGGGGCTTTCCTACACCTCTGGGTTTGTAAACTGACCTTCCTACCTACCATCTCTTGAGCCACAAAAACTAAAGATAGAGGTGGGATAAGCAACTTAAATACACTTGGGAGGTGGGAATTTAAAATACTTAACAACCGGCAGGAGGCGCCACTCTTAGAGTGTGGGTTGTTGGGAGGTGTGGGAGGATCCAAGAAGGGACTTAGAGGGTGGCAGAGCACACTGTGGTGAGAGCAGTTTGGGGTGTAGGGGAGGGTCTCCAGGCAACAGCTATTTACTAACTGTATGGAAATATTTTAATATTTTAGCAATCAGCTGAACCAATGTGTCCCAGCTGAATATCTGCTCTGAATACACAGAGAAGATAATTGAAGCCAAAAGAGTAAGAATCCAAACCGTGAATCATACGAGAATAATTCTGCATTGGTTTAGGAATGGATTAAACACCATGATATATTTTTTTTATCCCCCAACAGGTCTTAAATTTCCAAATTATATGTAATCCTGGGGGGTCTCCTCTGAGTGCATCAAAAGCAAAATGAAAATCGAGGACTTGCACATTGGTTCTCTACCACGGCTGTGTTAGCATCACCTGAGAACTTTAAAAATGCCAATGCCTGGACTACACTGCAGAGTGAGATTTAATGGGGTAGGACCCAAGCTTTGGGGCTTTTAAAACTTCCCCAGGGGACCCTGATGCACAGCCAAAACTGGAAACCACTGACCTAATGCCATGTTTCTCAAAGTGTTGCCCCCAAACCAGTAGCATCAGCAGTATCCGGAAGCTTGTGAAAAATGCAGATTCCTACTGAATCAAAAACTCCCAGTGGGCTTGCAATATCTGAGTTGGAATGTAAGAGGGTGGTCCTCAGGAAAGGGGAGTGTTCCAGGTTCCCTGCCCCACCCAAGGGAGGGTGGAGCTGAGCAGGAGAGATAAGAAGACAGAGAGGAGAGAGAGGAAGGAAGGGAGCAGGATGGAGGCCAGAAGAAGCACAAGGAGCAGAGAGACATGTGAGGAAGCTGCACTGGCCTGGACTGTTTGAAACAGATGTGGGTGAGAGACCCGTGGGGAGGTGACTATGGCAACGTTGATCTTGGTTTTGATTTTGCTTTTTAACTCCCAGAATCGTCCACCTGTTTTTGACCCTTTTCTATGGGTCCCTGCCGAAAGGTGTATTAGACTCATGGCAGGCTTTCAGGCCTTGTCTTGGGCCAATCCCATTTGGGTGGACTTTTGCCCACGAAGTGATGGGTAACTTTGGGTGCTTAGTTTAGAAACTATATTCTTTGTCTTTTCTGTATCATCACACTAATTATATTAAAGTTTCTTTTCTACTTAAGGTCTTACATGTTTTGTCCTGATGCAGCAGATGGCAAAACCTATTTAGAACGAGCAGGTTTGGGGGTTCTAGGGGTGCCCCTCTCCCTGCCCTGTAACAGGAACAGGTCCTATAAACAAGGGGTGTTGATGTGTGGTCAGGGCCCTGAGAGCTGGCAAAATTTATAAAATCACTCAAAGCCACATAAATTTTTTTAAAAGCCACCAAAAAAATCTTTTTCCACTTCAAAAAAATTCAAGACTCCGCCATGTCACTAACCTGCTATCGCCAGAGATCAGCACATAGGCCAAACTCAGGACAGGAGGTTTGGGGTGCAGATCTAAGAGGAAGAGGTTAGTTCCTAGAAATTGGAGGCACTTGTAGAAACCAGCTAAGCAGGAGTTTCACGGAAATGGGAGGGCTCCTGCAAGGTTGAAAGAGAAAACACATGAGAAAGAGTCCCTTCCCCCACGGCTGAGGAGCCCAGCAGCTCCCCACCGCCTCCACAGGCCCCTGTTTGATGAAGACTCTTTATATGGGCTTCCTCACTGTGAAGCAATAACTGAAGAATCCCAGAATGGCCCGGAGATCCCACCAACAAGCCCAAGGCTCCAGCTCGGCGCCCACTTACAAAGAATTTTCAGCAAGCATGTCTGCTAAAAGAACCCACACACTCACACTAGTCCTTTCCCAAGTTCAGAGACTTGCTTCTAGAGGCTGCATGTGCAGCTGTGGATATTCAAAGACTGTTTTGAAAGAAGGTCCCGAAGAAAAACTACCAGAGTTTTAGAAACAGACCCAGCTGGGCTGGAATGTTATTTCTGAGCTGTGTGCTATGGGAAATTTTCTTACCCACTCTGGGCTCTAGTTTTCTGATTTAAAAAAGAGGAAGGGTAATTAAAGACATTCACTAAGTTTATTCTAAAGATTAAAAGGCAGTATGAGAGTGCCTGTTACAGTGGGTGACATCCAAACAGCAGGATGTGTGCTAACAAATGTGAATAAACACCAAAAGCAAACAGAGCTTCCAACTCCAGGCTTCAGGGGCCCCCACTTACTCTCACTATGATTTAGAGCAGGACCCAGTAATCTAAGCCCCTCAAACCAGATCCAGCCCCTCATTTGTCTTTGTAAGTAAAGTTTGGTTGATACCTAGCTATGTTCATTCACTTACCCATTTTCTTTGGCTGCTTTTACACTACAATGGCAGGAGAGAGTTGTTAAAACAGACACCAAATGACCACATGACCTCCAAAGCTGAAAACATTCACTCTCTGGCCCTTTACAGAAGTCTGCACTCCAGATTGAGATATTAGATTTTCCTCTCTTAGCCACAAACTCATTTCAATCTCTAGCCCTCCATCCTATCTTTATTCACTATCTACTTGGTGCTTAAGCCTGTCAATACATAATCAATAAGATAAGGTCTACGCCCTTTTGGAGGTCACATTTGGGGGGCATGGGTGGGCATTCATTAATTTTCTTTAACTTAACTCAAATTTAAAAAGTATAATGTGCCAAGCATCATTCTAAGCATTTTGCAGATGTTTAATCCTTCTAAAAACCCTATGAGGCATGTTATTCTATTCCTTGTTTTACAGAGGAGGCAACTAAGGTTCAGAGAGGTAGACTCACTTGTCCAAGATCACACAGCAAATAAAAGAACCAGAGTGTGAGTCCAGTTAGACTGACTGAAGAACTACTAACTAGCTGCATGAACTTCTTATTCAGAATCGTTTGATCTAAAAAAAAATTGGAGGAACTTCATGTGCATATTGCCCAGGCTGTCCCCAGACCACAGGAGGGGAAAGACAAAAGTGGCTGTTCTTCCGGGACCCTGTTGCCTGAGCTCTGCTGCATCAATGTGCTGTCCCAGACTCTGCACCAGGACTTTTGTAACTGCTCAAAGAAGCTATGATTTCTGTCAGGCCCTCCAGCTCTGATGAAATTGGCTCCTTCTGCCCAAAACCTGTCTTTTGCATCATACTTGGAGTACTCCAGAAGAACTCAAAACAGGCCAGAACAAACTTCTTGGATGGAAAAGGAACACATTTGCTTTGCAAAGCCATTTCAGGGAGTTGCTGGGATTGTTGGTTAACTGCACTATCTATGATCTGATTTGTGACCCAGAGCTCATCCAAGGGTTTTAAGACCCACTCCCCTATCCAAAGAGACTGTGACAAGTTGGAAATGTTAGAAAGTAAGAGATTATTTGGTTTGATTTTATCCAATTTGGCTGCTATTAGGCTGATTCTTGCAGTGAGGAAAAAGAACACGTCCTGTGTGCCACGTTTGACTTCAGGATTTTATAGATTTTGTTCTGAACCTGTCTCAGATTTGACACAACCAAGTTCAAATATTTAGTGCCTTCTACACACAAAGCTCTATGTTGAGCAATTGCGGAGAATCAAGAATCAATAAGAAAAGGACCTCACCTTCATAGGGTTTAGTACCTAAAAGAGCAGGAGAAAACTTAATAATCATGCCTCATTCATTCATTCTACTGCATGTCAGGCATTTCCAAGGTCATGATCTTGCAAAGAGAGGAATTAAGAGCTTTGGCTCTGGATTTGGACAGATCTGGCATCCAAGGCTGGTTCTGCCCTATTGGCTTGATTCACTGGTCAACAGTGAGATCATTACTGACTTAAAAAGGCCTTAATATGTAATATCTTGGTGTTCTGAACATGAATATAACCCTGAAAATTTTTTGTTAGCTCACGTTTTGAAGATATTTCATATAATTCATTTTATGTTTCATGGTATAAATTGATCCAGTAGGACTGCAACAACATCCTAAATCAGCCTAGAATGATGTAATATTGCATCGCATTGCATAATACCATCATACACACATCATCCAGAGTTGATTGCATCATTTTCTGACGCAATGCAGTACTACTGCCAGGCGGCTGCTGAAGTAAGCTGACGTCAGCAGTGCACTATAGAAAGCCCTGTCGGAAAAGTTGAGCATTGAAAATACTTCAGACTTTGTGCAAGACAGTTTAAGCTACTGTTCCATAGAACTGTTATTATTTTATCCATTTAGGCACAATACAGAACAGTAATGCCTCGAAAGTGCATTAATAGTGTGGACAATTTCTGCTCTATTTGTGGGGAAGTGACATTTGCCAACCAGAAGAAAAGTATCACTTCTCAAGTGAAGAAGGCTTATCATCTTTACTTCGGATACAAGGTTGGTGACCAAGACAAGCTTTGGGCCCTGCATATATGCTGTGCTACATGTACAACACAGCTCTCACAGTGTTAAATGGCAAAAGACCATACAACACAGCTCTCACAGTGTTAAATGGCAAAAGACCATCAATGCCATTTGCAGTCCCCATGGTGCGGAGACAGTCAAGCAACCACATAAAAGACTGTTACTTCTGCTTGGTTCCTCCTCTTTCCGGTGGAATATTGAAGCCAAAGAAGTCGAGAATAGTCTACCCAAACATTCCGTCTGCATTGAGACCAGTTCCTCATGGTGAGGGACTTCCTATTCCAGTACCTCCAGCAGAATGTCCTCTTGATTCATCTGATGAGGACAAGGGTAGCCGACCTGTTCTCCTGTTCCATCAGCATGCAGTGATTCAGATTTTCACTGTGGTGCATCATCAACCCCACACAGACTAACACAGGAAGAACTAAATGACTTGGTTCATGATTTGATCTTATCCAAGAACAAGGCAGAATAGCTAGGATCAAGACTCCAACAATGGAATCTTCTAGAAGATGTCACAATTACTTTATATCGAAAGCACCACCAGCAGTTGGAGCCGTTCTTCAGAAAGGAAAATACTCTGGTATTCTATTGAGGGCCTCATAATGCCTTAGAAATCACTCATGACCCACAAGAATGGAGACTATTTCTAGACTCTTCGAAACTGAGTCTTAAGGCTGTGCTTTTGCACAATGGAAACTGTCTTCCATCTATTCTATTCCTGAACAGCTATACAAGAGACAAGCGAAGAAATCTAAGAAGTAGTCTATGACTTGATTTTTTACAGATATCAACCATAGGCCTATTACTATTGACATGCATTTCATGATGTAAACATCAATTTTTTGCAGATTACAAAAAAAAAAAACTAGAGCCAAAATTAGAATTTGACTGTCATATTCGTGTTGAGCACATACAAATTGATAGGAAATGACTAATTTTATTTCAGTAACATGACTTTTGTAAAAATTTGTTGACCAGTGTTATTTTCCTTTCCTTGCGTCAGTTGACTCTTCTGTGAATAGGTGCTGGAATAAGCACACTATGAGCTCACACCCTATGCCCCTTGACCCATGGCTGGAAGTTGTGGGACACGTGGGGACTGATCTCTGTGTAACTCCTGGGTGATGTGTACTAGTCACTTGTCTATTTGTCTGCATCCTCCTCCAGGCAGACCACCTTGAATACGGCACGCTGGACTTAGAACTAGAGAATGCCCAGGACAGACTATTAAAAAGAAAATGTGGTTCACTTGTTCTAAGGGGCTTGCAGATCTCAAAGTCAGAGACATAGAGAAGTCATCAACATAAATACACAAGTTCCCAGGGATTGACCAGTTATTCACTCAACAAACATAGATGTGATACTGACATTTTTCTAAGCATTGAGGACACAGTAATGGACAAGGTAGACAAAAAAAACCTGGCTTCATAGTGCTGGCAGTCCAACTTATAAGTAAATATAATTGCAGATAATAAACAGTGATGTGATCCAGTGATAAGAAAAAGGGGCATTGAATGAGAAGGTTATATCTCCACTGAGACTGGATAGCAAAGATCCAGTCATAATGTAAGAGGGTGGTCCTCAGAAAAGGGGAGTGTTCCAGGTTCCCTGCCCCACCCAAGGGAGGGTGGAGCTCAGCAGGAGAGATAAGAAGACAGAGAGGAGAGAAAGGAAGAAAGGGAGCAGGATGGAGAGCCAGAAGCACAAGGAGCAGAGAGACATGTGAGGAAGCTGCACTGGCCTGGACTGTTTGAAACAGATGTGGGTGGGAGACCCGTGGGGAGGTGACTATGGCAACGTTGATCTTGGTTTCGATTTTGCTTTTTAACTCCCAGAATTGTCCGCCTGTTTTTGACCCTTTTCTATGGGTCCCTGCCGAAAGGTGTTTTAAGCTCATGGCAGGCTTTCAGGCCTCGCCTTGGGCCAATCCCATTTGGGTGGACTTTTGCCCACGAGGTGATGGGTAACTTTGGATGCTTAGTTTAGAAACTATATTCTTTGTCTTTTCTGTATCATCACACTAATTGTATTAAAGTTTCTTTTCCACTTAAGGTCTTATATGTTTTGTCCTGATGCGGCGGATGGCAAAGCCTATTTAGAACGAGCAGGTTTGGGGGTTCTGGGGGTGCCCCTCTCCCTGCCCTGTAACAATAACAAGAATGATCCAGGCAGAGAATAAGTGCAAAGGCCCTGAGGTTGAGAACGCACTTGAAGACACAGGGACCAGAAGGGAGGCCTGTCAATTTGACCAAAATGTGAGGAGTAGTGATGGAAGTGCAGGCAGCGATGAAGCTGAGGGACACTACCTAAGTAGAAGCAGTTAAGAGAACTGGAGAGCGTGTGCACAGACGTGATCAAAGGACCCTTGAAGTGCCAAAAGAACAGACTTTTGCAGTGATGATAAAAGATAGGAATCAGCAGTGGGCAACAGGATAACTCTGAGGCAAGAGGACATTTTTTCATCATTTGTTTGGATTCCAAAGACTAGGGTGGAAAATCTGGTAAGTCCTAAGGGATAGGGGTGAACTATGGGGGTTGGGGAAGGCACCTCCCCAGTCTTCCATGGCTGGATGCAGCCAAAGCTGCTAATTCAAATGACAAAAGGAGGGTCTTTCTACACTAAAAAGCCCCCAACTGTGCTGGGACCAGACCTTTTTTTTTTTTTTTTTTTTTTTTTTTTTAATATCACCTAGGCTAGAATTGTCCAACTGCCTCCCTTAAAAAAGAAGGAAAATAAGTGCTCTAACTCGCAAGCAGGTCTTCTTTAAAGGTCATGTTTCAATTTGATTGTGATGTCTAAACAACCGGCTGTTCTTGTTTTGTCTTTGTATGAAATGAGGACTCCAGATGTTTAACGGTTTGTCCTCCCTTGGGCCATATAAACTGTTATCAGGACTTACTAGGTGCCTGCCATGTAATAACACAGAGGATTTAATCTTTGTAAGAACCCCCAAAGAGGATGATAGTATAATTCAATTTTACAAGCCAGGAAACTGAGGCAGAGAGAGGCGAAAAATGCCCTTCCCCCAAAATCACCGGGTTGTGGGGGGCTGGAGGAGGGCGGGCAGAGTTGGGATTTGAACTCCAGCCATTTGGCTTCCAATCCAAAAACTCAAGAAAAGCCCACCAAAGCCAGACTCTTTCCATACCAGACCCCACCTGAAAACTTCCAAGAGTCCTTCAAAGTCTGAGTTCCCCACACACTCCCAGTTTGTCTTTTCCGAGCCCTTCCGTATATCACGATATATGTAAAATCACCACATTCCGTATTATATGATGAAAACTGGGTCCCTGTCTTCCATTTCTCAGTTCACCGGGACCAAGAAGGGTGGACCAAGAGCGGGGTACAGCGAGGGTGCGCTGACTGCTTCCGCTTCCAGCCTCTGATCGCAGACGCCAGCATTGCTCGGGAGTCAAAGCGCCACCTCGTGGCTAGTTCTTGCAGGCGCAGGTGAGGCGGCGTGAACACAGGTGAGAGTGGGATTCCCCTGACTTGGGTATCTGCCGCGCAACGGCCTTTATTAAGTGTCAGGAGCTATTCCGCCAGGGGACTCCAAGTTTCTTCTTTAAAGAATTTGAGAGTAGGAATATTTTTGGATTTGCCTGCCAGTGTCTGCTGAACACTCCATGGTAGCAGTAGTGGAAACTAGTTACAGACTATACACACAAAAGGAAAATTGCAACTTAAACTTAGAATCTCACAGAATTTCCATAGATCAAGAAATATTATCTTTAATTTTTTCCCTAGACACTTAAACGTATTAAAAAAAAAAAAAACCTTTTTTTTTGGAACCATGGACCATACCAAAACAGGTAGAGGGAGATTTGGACTCCTGGCTGTAGCTTGCTGGCTGGTGTACTAGAAGCTGGGGACAATCAAAGAACAAGCAAAACCGAAATTCCCCTTGGAGCTGGTGGAAAGGACAATCAACAAGATAAAAAATCAAATATTCAATACACATGAGCTGGTCTTTGGTGCTAATGGGAAAGTAAATTAGAGCAGGGGGAAAAGATTGCAGGAGCTGCCTTTTAAATATGGTGGTGAGGAAAGACTCCCGGAGGAGGTGACCCTTATGTGAAGACTGGAAGGAGGTGAAGAAGGAGCATTTCTTCAGAGGAGAGAGTAGTTTAGTCACAGGGTATGACCAGTGTGAGCCTGGGGCAGGACCTCCTTAACATGTTTGAGGAAGGGGGACAGGCCCTCGTTGCTGGAGGGGAGAGAGTCGGGGGCAAGTTGAAAGAGATGAAACAGGAGGTGACAGGAAGATCACTCAGGCCCTTGTGGACTTCAGGGAGGACTTTGGTTTTTCCCCAAGCAAGGTGGGAATCGTGAAAAACGTAGATCCACCATTGAGGTCACTCACATATAGGTTAAAACTTTTCTTTGGGATCCAGTAGCATTAGTCTTTTCACCAATAATCCCCTATGATCCTACATGACCCTGACTTTCCCACTTTAAATCATGCAACAATTTTATTGGGTAACGGAAATGGAGGAAAAGTAAGGGAGGGACAGAGACCAAATGGGAAATTGAGTCACTGCAAGAACAGTTATTCCCTCCAGTCGTTCAGGTTCCCCAAAGACCAGGACAAATCAGGTCACTCCCCTCCTCCCATCCGGAAAGCTGCAGGATGTCTGGGCCTGAGCCCCCCGCATCCCAGAAATGGCCAGTCCTGACCTGGGAGTCCATGCCATCCCTGTCCTGGCTTGGTCCCCAGATGCGTCAGTAACCCCGGGACCTGTTGTCCATTTGCATAAGAAGCAAAACAACAGCAATAATAACAACAGCGCTTGCCCTCACTGCTTCACAAGATTGCTGTGTGCATGCAAGAAAAGTTGGAACATAGAAACATTTTGGAAAATAATCACATGCTGCACAATCTATTTATAACAATGGCAATGAGGAGTGAATGAGTTCACATATATAAAGGGCTTGGAAATGTTCCCTGTAGATAGTAAGTACTCCATAAATATTGGTTATTATTATTATTATCAGCATGGCATAATGAGTATTATTCATGGTAGCTGGCTTGCAGCTTGCTTAGCTCCCCTCTCCCGGCCCTCCATTCCCCCACCAAGGTCCTCTCTCCTCTGATGATGATAATGTGGAGGATGGTGATGGTGATAGTGATGGAGATGTGGTCATGGTCATGGTCATGGTGATGATGATGGCTTAGAAACATGCTGCTCACACTGTGGTCCACAGACAACAGCAATGGTCTCACCTGTGAGGTGGTTAGAAAGAAATGCAGAGCCCCAGGCCCTGTCCAGAACTGCTGAATCAGAATCTGTATTTAATAAGACTGTTCAGGGTTTTGTAAACACAGTAAAGTGTGAGAAGAACCAGCCTGGAAATTTTCTCCTCTAAGAGGCCCTCTCAGCTCCCCCAGATCCTCAGAGTGCCCTCTCAGCACCTCTTCCTGCTGGGCGTCATTTATTTCATGTTGGTTTTCCCTGCTGGATGGGGAGGGACATTCTGGGAAGAGTTGACTATTGACATGTGTCTCCAAGGCTTCTCGTGGAGCTGGGCACAGAGATGGTGCCCTAAATATTGATGAGTGAAGCAGAAGAGGGGCAGAGATGGGGGCGAGTAGGAGAGGAGAAGGGGGTGAATGGGAGAAAAAGGGAGGTCACAGAGAAAAGACAGAGGGTGGAGGGAGAGGGAGTCGGCACCTCCTCACTCTGGGTACAAGAACTTCCAAAGTGGTTTAGGGACACCCAGGGAGGACATCTGTGGGGCATGGCACGAAACACTCATACTTCCACCTCTGTTAATGTTTCATGTAAGAGGCAGAGCAGCACTGAGCTTTCTTAATCCTTAGCTTGCGGCTGACCCAAATCACTTAGCTGGTTGGCAGCAACCCTCACTCATTCTCCTCTGGTGTATCCATTCAACAGATATTTACAGAGCACTTACTGAGGACCAGCCTCAGTCCTTTTCATTTTTATTTTTTCTTAGTTTTAACTTCATTTTAATCTAACCAGTTTTGTTAATAGTTTACTCATCTAACAATATAGACATTGTTAACGAGATTTTTATATTCATTGTTTATACTGTTTTTGATAGTCAGTGTTCGACTTATTTTTAACTGCAGTAACATTGGCTTACAGCACCACGTGATACAGAGTTACAGGCTCACAGTTCTTCAGATGGATGTGGCCACAACACCCCCACTACCAAGGCTCCTGTAGTTCCCCCACCATAGTCCACTGGGCCTTGCTGTCCGCCCTCCCCAGTCCTAAGTCCTGGAGACACAGCAGTGAAAAAGACAAACACTCATCCCCATCAGGAACATTCAAGTGGGCAAGACAGATAAGAAGCAAGATAGGCATGTCCTGGTAACAGCACAGGCTGCTTAGACCTGTGTGAGTGGGTTGATGAATTGGGATATTGGCTGGCATGGTAAGCATGAGGCTTTAAGATCTCTGCCTAGATATTAAGAATTGAAGAAAATAATACCAGCACAGAAAGGATAAGATGTGGCAAAGCTGGGATCCTCTCCCCTCTAGAAGAGGATTCCATGATCACAAAATGTGTAAACGAAGTTCTCTTCCAGAGATGGCCAAAAGACATTCAAATCTCTCAGAAAGACGTTTTGCAGTAAGGAGTCATGTTCACTATAGCTTCACCTTGAGCACAAATGCCTGGGTGGGATTCCTACTAATAGGCAAAGCTGCCACAAATGGAATATTATTCAGCCATTAAAAGGGAGGAAATTCTGACACTTATTATACAGCATGGATGAACTTGAAGACATTAAGCTAATTGATATAATCCAGTCACAATAGGACAAATACTATATGATTCCACTTACATAAGGTACCTAGAGGAGTCAGATTCATAGAGACAAAGTATAATGGTGGGCACCAGAGGCTAGGAGAGGGGGAAGAGGGGATCATGTTTAATGGAAACACGGTTTCAGTTTTGCAAGATAGAAAGAGTTCTGAAAATGGTGATGGTAGTTGCACTATGTAAATAAATGTACTTAGTGCCACCAACTCTACACTTAAAAATAAAGAAGGTAAATTTTATCTATTGTGTCTATTATTTTGGAGAAAGAAAAAGGGAGGGAGAAAAAATGGAAGGGAAGGAGGGAGGGAAAGAGGAAGGGAGGGAAGACAAGCAAATACAACATACAGGGCATTAACCTCCTTGACTCAAAGAAGTCAACTGTACAAAGAGAGGCAATTTGAATGTGGAGTGGAAGTGAGATGATACCAAAGATCACTGTAAATGTCAGGATGAAGCCAGTGTGTGCTGTTAATTTAGCTCTTGCACCACCACAGGCTCTTGTCCCACGAAGCCATAAAAAGGAATTTGCAGACTTTTTAGACAAGTAAGCAGAGAGAAGTAAACTTTATTCAAGAAAGTAAAGTTTATTTAGAGGAAAAAAGAACAAAAGTAAAGACTCCAAGGCAGCAATGCCAAGGAGGGGCGAGAGGCGCCGTTGTGGGCCTGTGTCTAGGGGATCTTTAAACCCTTTTTTCTCTGGCCTATGTGTGATTGGCTTTCTCCTAGTGGCTATACTCCTCCAGGCAGATGTGCCCACTTTCCCAGCTCTTATCTTAGAATTTCTTTTTTTACCTCCCCTGTCCAAAGTCTCTTAAAATTTACTGTCCCAATTAGCCTTAAATATTAGCCTTAAAATTTACTGCCCTCATTAGCCCTCCTGAACTTCTCTGCCTTTATCGCAGAAGCCTCTTTAACTCTCCTGAAGTCCCTGCCTGCACTGTCCTTGAAGCTGCCTAATTAACCCTAACTTGCCCTGGGACTCCTTTATGACATTAATAAGAAAATGTCTGTGTGCTTTCGCGATGTAGGCTGAAGTCTATAAAATCATGTAAGGTCTGGGATTGGCTTGAAAAATAAATCAGAAAATAAGAAAGAGGGAAATGGCTTTCTGCTGCAAATCTGGGACACACACCCCCAGGATTCTTTAACTTGGGCTGTGCCTTGCTAAGGCTCACGGGAGCCCCTCTCCCTGCCGTTAGTATATTTGAACATTTTCAGAGTCAAAAACTCTTACAAAGTACCATATTCAAAGAATGAAGTTAACCTTCTAAAACATGAAGGTAATTTAAAGTAAATTAAAAAATTAAATTCATTAAAAATATGTATCTCATAGCAAACAGAATGGCGGTTGGCAGAAACAGTGGAGGGAGTTGGGGTGGGCGAAGTGAGTGAAGGGGAGTCGGAGAAGTACAACTTGCAATTATAAAAAGAATTAAGTCAAGGGGATATAGTGTGCAGCATAGTGACTACAGTTAATAATACTGCCGTGCATGTTTCAAAATTGTGACATATTTGAAATTTTACATTTTATGTGATGACAGACAGCAGCTGGACTCACAGCTGGTGACTTCTCAGTGGATGTGGATGTAAAGACTTTGTCATCCACATAAGAGTGATTCCACTCTTAGGTATCTACCCAAAGGACACAAAAACACTAAGTTGAAAGGAAAACTGCACCCCTATGTTTATTGCAGTGCTATTTACAATAGCCAAGGTATGGAAACAACCCAAGTGTCCCAAAACAGATGAATGATCAAGATGTGGCACGTATATGCAAGGGAATACTGTAAGAGGGTGGTCTTCAGAAAAGGGGAGTGTTCCAGGTTCCCTTCTCCACCCAAGGGAGGGTGGAGCTGAGCAGGAGAGATAAGAAGACAGAGAGGAGAGAGAGGAAGGAAGGGAGCAGGATGGAGAGCCAGAAGAAGCACAAGGAACAGAGAGACATGTGAGGAAGCTGCACTGGCCTGAACTGTTTGAAACAGATGTGGGTGAGAGACCCGTGGGGAGGTGACTATGGCAACGTTGATCTTGGTTTTGATTTTGCTTTTCAACTCCCAGAATTGTCCGCCTGTTTTTGACCCTTTTCTATGGGTCCCTGCCGAAAGGTGTTTTAAACTCACTGCAGGCTTTCGGGCCTTGCCTTGGGCCAATCCCATTTGGGTGGACTTTTGCCCACGAGGTGATGGGTAACTTTGGGTGCTTAGTTTAGAAACTATATTCTTTGTCTTTTCTGTATTATCATACTAATTGTATTAAAGTTTCTTTTCCACTTAAGGTCTTATATGTTTTGTCCTGATGTGGCGGATGGCAAAACCTATTCAGAACGGGCAGGTTTGGGGGTCCTGGGGGTGCCCCTCTCCCTGCCCTGTAACAATACTACTCATTGATCAATAAAGATAAACTCATAAAAGTCATTTGCAGCAACATGGATGGAGCTGGAAGGGATTATCCTAAGTGAAATAAGTCGGAAGGAGCAAGATAATATTGGATGGTCACTTATATGTAGAATATAAAGATACTGGACAAAGGGCCAAGAAAAAGACAAAACTTGCAAGCTAATGATAGATCTGAGGCTTACGGCAGGGGAAGTCAAAACAGGGAAGGGAAGAACACAGGGGACTGTGGTGATGGGTCACAGGTGTTATGTTGTGGGAGATTTACAAGGACTACACCTGAGGGGAGAAATCAAATACTGCACCAAAATTAACAACATTGTAAAAAACAAAGGTTTTTTTGTTTTGTTTTTGTTTTTTAGAAAGAGCCTGAGTTTTGAAAGCTGGCAGAGCTTTCAAATGTAGGTCTTCTCCCTGCTGTTAGTGTATTTGAACATTTTCAGGGTCAAAAGCTCTTACAAAGCACCCACCATGCTCAAAGAGTGAAAACCTTCTAAAACACGAAGGTAGTTAAAAGCAAATTAAAAAATTAAGTTCATTTAAAAACTGGGTTTGAATGCCAGCTCTACCACTTTCTAGCTGTGAGACAACAATTACTTCCCCTCCCCCAGTCTCCCTTTTTTCATTGGTAAATTGGAGCTACAGCATAGCTGCATGGCAGTTGTGACCAGGCAACAAGATCATAATCTGCCTGGCATATAGTAGGTGCCCAGGAAACACCAGCAATCATGGTTACTATCATAGATTCTAGTCATTGTTTTCCTTGGGCAACAAGATTTTGTTTTGTATTTTTAATTACTTAATTCACAGATACTTTTCTCTCCTCTAAACCTCTCTCTAGTAGTTGTGTAGAAATAACTCATTCTAATCCCTTAGAAAGGCCTCACTGATTCTGAAAGGACTAATCAAATTTCTTTTGAAAAAGAAAATAAAAGGAAACAGGAGGAGAATAGAAATAAATGGAGACTAAAGATGGGGGGAGAGAGAGAGAAAAAAGATGTGTCCTAGAGAGGGGGAAGAAGTGTTTAGCATTGCAGCTGCAAATTTAAGGGTGCTTTAGTTATTTATGGAATGACAGACAGACGGGTGGACGGAAGGAAGGATGGGTGGGTGAGTAGCTGGATAGAAATGGACCAGTGGATGGATGGTCCTGAAGGACAGCTGGGGAGATGAATGGATAAACATAAGTGTGCATGGATGGAGGAATGGGTGGGTGGTAGGTGTGTGGGTAGGTGGATAAAATGGGTGGATAGAAAGTAGAGAAGTTCAAAAGGAACATGGTGTAGGAAAAAATACATTTTTGTCACCGCATTACCTTTCTCCAAAATGTTCACATGTGCCACCAGATGTCAGCCTAACCTCAGAAAACCACTCACCAGCACCCACACCTTTCTCACCGGAACTGAAGCCCGTTGATTTAAAATGAAGGAGGGCTCATTTGGATAATATGGTTTTCATTGCACCAAGTATATACACTCCCTGCATCAGCACACTGCAAATGCACCTGGCATTTATAACCCTCTCAGCAAACAGAAAACCAGGGGAAGGCTGGAAGCTGTGTGTGGTGTCAGAGTTAACTTCCCCCAGGGTTAGGACCAGAGCATGGAGAGGTTGGGAGAGTTGACTTCTAGATCCCCCGGGAGTTATTAGTGTCCAGGTCAGCCTCAGTTACAATCACCTGGTAATTTGTATTCATATCCCACCCTCCTCTGACTGCCCAGGAATCCATTCCATCTCTAAGCCTTTGCTGAATAAAATTCTGATAAAAAGGGGATGGGGGCTGGAGAAACACCTGCTTTTCCACCAAGCTGAAGACTACATGACCCCCCTTCAGTCCTCAAACAGCTTAGAAAGAGGGGATCCACAGTTGAGAAGCTGGGCCTCCCTGGTGGCGCAGCGGTTGAGCGCTGCGCTGTGGAGCTGTGGGCAGCGAGTGATGCGAGTTCGACGCCCGGCCGGGGAGAATCCCACATGGCGCAGCAGACCTCTCCTGCCTCGCCCGCTGCTCCCCTCAGCAGTGTACCTCTGATCTGCCTGTTTTGCTCTCCACTCTGTCTCTGGTGAACCCTCTTGCCACCCCACACCTCTGGCCTGTACCCCAGCTTGTATGTATAAATAAATAAATCTTTAAAAAAAAAAACCACACAGTTGAGAAGATGAGCCCCTGGCACCACAGAGCCAGTTGGAAGCCCCTCTCCCCCTCACCCCTGTGGTGACTTCAGGAGAAAACCCACTGTGGGGGTCACAGGCAAAGAGAAGGAGGGCCCAGAACCAGGGGCACCAGAGCCACCACGTTCTCCAGCCCATCTCTGTCTTCAGCACAATCTTTTATCTCCAGCCCCCAAGCCTGCAGGCTTCTTAGCCTGCGTGCTCAGGTTAAAAGTGCGATCCCCACTTTCCCCCCAGAGAGCAGCATTTCTCAGCCAGGTCTAGGAATGCCACCCTGTTGTAAATATCTGCCATCTAATCCCAGCAGATACTCACAGACCCCCAAAGCAGGGTCCTCTGAGCATACGTTGTCCCCACGCCTCTTGTTGCTGCACCACAGGCTCAAAGACAGGCAGGGATGGAGTTTGAGATCCCTTCACAGAGCACAGCATTGTGAGTGTGTTCCGGTCACGGAAATGTGCCCCACTGAAGCTTGCCAGGAACAAGATTTGCCAGACCCCAGGAGACCTGAGTATTGGTCCCACCATGTCCCTGCTGGGAATGGGGCTCACACCCTCCCCAAGCATACTCACTCCCATTCTTTCCTCCTGGCCTGGGGGGTGCTGTGGATTTTGTGGGCTTGGTGGGCCAAGATGACATCCCGGTGGTCCACCACGCCACCCCGTCGCTTCAGAGGGGGTCCCTCGAAGCTGCCGCTCATCCGGTGGGAAGGTATGTCCTGCGGGTTGCTGGGTGTGCACACTGGGGCACCATCCAGATCTGGGGACCCCAGGACACGGTCATGCAGGGCATCATAGTAACTCGGGGGGGAGAACATGGGGTCCGGGACCTGGGAGGACTTCAACATCCATGGGCCTTGCTGAGAAATGCCACGGTCTTCTGCCTCCAGCACAGTAAGGGTGAAACTAGAGGGAGAGAGACGAGAGAGAGGAAGAGGGAGAGTAAGGGAGGTGCAGAGAGAGCAAACATGGGGGAGAAGAGAAGGGAGCTCAGTGGACAGCACAAGCTGCCTGCCTCCTTCCCAGGAAGTCAAAACACACCCTAGCCCGCCGGAACAGGATTTAGTAGTTCCTTGGCAACTGGGTCTGGAAAGCCAGATCTTAAAAGCTGCCTGGCAACGGCGTGATGCAGTGAAAGACCATGAGGCTGTGTCACCGGACACTTGGTCTACCTTGGAGGTGCCAGCTACAGAGGGCAGGAGGTTGAGCTGCTCGGCACCTCCATATTCCCCTTGGCCAAATGGGCTGTCAGGAGCCTACTTGTTCATTTTCCTTTGGTCCCTGGGTCTTGTGAGCTCCAGAAAGTCACTTAGAAAACAAAATGGTCAATTTTAAGGTTAAACTTTAAAATGTTTATGGGACGTGGCCATCTGTCCAGTGAGCCTGCTCATACTACCTTAGCTGGTTTTTTTGACAAGAGAAAAGGGACAGTGTCCCTACCACTCACGCCAGAAGAACCTGGAGTCCCCAGGAGAACTCTGTCTTTAATTCATTCACTTATTCACCCAACAAACACTGGCCCCCTGCTGAGTCTGGGCACATGGAGTGAAATAAGACAGACAAATGTCCCTCTCATCAAAAAACAGCTGTTCTAATGGGGAGATGAGTGATGAACAAAATAAGTATAATATGTAGAGATTAGGGGTTGAAATCGTGGGGAGAAATTAGTAGGAAAAGTATATTTGTTCACTTTGCTGTGACAAAGTCCCATAGATTGGGTGGTTTAAATAAAGGAATTTATCTCCTTCCATGCAGAGTCCGAGATCAAGATGACCTTAGGGTTGGTTTTTTCTGAGGCTGCTCTTCTTGCTTTGTCCACTCTCTTCACATGGGCTCTGTATATGCCGGTCACCTAATCTCTTCTCAGGACACCGATTACATTGGACTAGGTACCACCCCATTTTACCTTTATTTTCTCTTCAAAGATCCTACCTCCAATAAGACATCTTCTACAGTAGTAGGAATTAGAATTTCAATATGTGGGACCTCACTGGTGGCCTAGAAGTTAAGTCGCATCACTATCACTGCTATGGCCTGAGTTCAATCCCCAGCCAGGAAGCACATGGCACAGCAGACCTCTCCTGTCTTGCCTGCTGCTCCCCTCAGCAGTGTATTTCAGTAAATCTGCCTGTTCTGCTGCCCATTCTGGTGAATCCTCTCACACACACACACACCCCACACCTCTGGCCTAAATCTCAGTTTTTCTATTCATATATACACACACACAAGAATTTCAAGATGTGTGAATTGGGGGGTGACACACAATTCAGTCTATAACAAAGTATGATTGGAATTTTGGGTAGACTGCTTACTATATTAATTTAACACAGGGGTCAGATATGGACCCCACTGAGGAGATAATATCTGAACAAAGACCCAGAGGAGGTGACACAGTAACCATGCAGGTATCTGACAGATGAGTGTTCTAGGCAAAGAACAGCACATGGAAAGGTCCTGAGGTAGAACCATGTGTGACTTGCTCGAGGAGCAACAAGGAGGCCCTAGTGGCTGTAAGTGTTCGAAGAGGAGGTGAGAATGGGAAGGTAGCAAGGCAGACCTTGTAGACTCATGGACAGGGAGAAAAATTTTCTTGGTTTTTCTTGGAATGAAATGCCCTTGACTTTGAGGTTCACAGCTCACGCAATGGCATATTTTCAATCTCAAATGATTTTTCCCACCTGAATCAGTCCCTACCACTAACCATCCAGTAGCTGTTCAAGATAAGTAAAAGTAAACTGGAAGTTTAGTATGAATGAAATAAAATTAAGAAGCCAAACATCATGCACAAATATTGCATAAGTCACTTTAACACCCACAGGTGTGAGGGGGTGAATGTAGATAACCAGGCAGCCCTCAAATTGCAAACTGGGTGTGGGGATGTAAGCTTCCCTCTCTCCCTCCTTGCTGTCTCCTCTGGCCCTGCTTGAAGCAGGCAAAGAAATGAGAACTCTCTGGCCTCTGCTAAGCAGCTAAACTCACTATCAATTTAATGAATGCAGTTACATCACCACCGCCAGCAACCCCTCTCCACCAGGTTTCCTTTCAAATCTTGGAGCTAATGGAGCATAATAGATCTAGCCTTTATGACACCTTTAAGCTTTCATTTACTCCCATGAAGCCTGAACTCTTAATCGCCTACAACTGTGCATTTTTAAAGACTTTTGTGTTTTTCCAAATATGTTCTCATTGAATTTTTTTTTAAGTCTGTTATTCTTTTTGTAAGCACTTTCACAGAGCACATTTTCCTTCCCGTTTTCCAGAAATAAAATTGAGGTCAGAAGGTAGATTCAAGTATCTTGCTATAAGTTTCCATTCCTACCTCCAGGAGTCGCAGTGTTCTCCTCCCCATCTTCTTATTATATCACTATTAAAGCAAGAGCCCAGCTTACAGGTTGGGTGAACTGTCAATAACTGGCAAAGCCCCACAGACCAGTTGCAATGGAAACACCTTGATGGGAGAAGTTTCATGCACCAGAAGCGATTTTTGTACCTGGGAGGCTGGGGATGAAGTGGAAGGAAGCAGGAAAATCAAAACTTAAGTTATAAACCCCAGATGACATCTTCAACCCGCTCATCCCACAGGGCAGAAACCAGAGGTTCCATTTCTCTCCCCTGCCTGACAGCATGTTGCTCTCAACATCCCCCTTTTCATTAGAGGCCTCCCCAATTTACCCTGATGACCAAGCCACAGGAAGATTAATCATTCATCGTTCCTCACTTCCCTTCATTCCCCAAGTCAAATCCATCAGCAGGTCCCACCCACTTGCCTCCAAATATATGCCATCCACCGCTCTCCTGGATTGAGGGAGTCACCTCTCCTGAGCTGGTCAGCTGCTCACTCCCCTCTCCCACCCTGTGTTCAGCAGGCAGGCTGGCCATGAGGTCTTTCTAAAACATCAGTGGGCACTTCTGCTGTTACAGGAATGAAAACTGCACCCTGGAGGGCTCCCCATCTCCTTGAGCTCATTCCTCCCCTTCTTCCCACCTTTCCTTCAGCCTCAAACTCACTGGCCTCCTCTCTGTTCCTAGGTTCTGCAGAAGTTCATGCTACCTTTGCATCTGCTATTCCTTCTCCCTAGAAAGTTGTTCCCCTCAACTCCAACAGAGCAGCTCCCTTTAATTCAAGGCTGTGGTCAGTTGCAGATGCTCCCCATATTATATTCTCAATAAAGTCTTCCTCAAAGGGCTTGTCAACATCTGGGACCAATATTTATGTGTGGGCTTGGATAACATCTGCTTCCCCCATAGGATGTAAGTGCCACAGGGGTAGGAGTCTTGCTCTGTCTTGTTTGCCATGGGTCCCTGACACCTTAAAAAATGCAGGCCTGGATGGATGGATGAATGAATGAATGAATGGTCTTAGGAATGGGTCTACCCAAGAAAACATCATCAAGCACTTTTCAAACTGCTGCCTGGAGGGCTTTTCCTAAGTAGGGGAGGGAGGAAATGTGGTTACATCAGGAAGATGTTTTCTGGAGTCAGGCCCAACAGCAGCACATAGTCAGCTGTTTACTTGAGTCCTCAGCAAACAACCTCACCCTCTACATCTCTCTTCTTCCTCCATGGTGGTAAGCACTTCAGAGGGCCACTGCAAGGGATCAGCGGATGAACGCGGAGGAAGGCAGCACCTTAAGCACCGCCCAAGCTACGGGAACTGCTCTGTGGGTCTACACTAGCTCTAGGGATGACACTGTGGCTGGCGGACAGAGCCAGGCAGCCATGAGGAACAGCAGCAGCTGTTCCAGCAACACTATCAAGGGCACTTTGCAACACCCTTGAGAGCAGCTCCAGAGGGTGCCCAGCTGTCCTGTGTGTACACACGAGAAACAAACACGTCCCAGTCTGGTGTCTGCCGCCGGCACCTGCAGGGCGCCATGGCCAGGTGTGCTATTCTCGTTCCCTGTTTGTCCAACCGCAGCATGGAGGAAATGGTGACGCACGTGGGGTTTGCTTCCCCTACCAGCAGCTGGGTTCCATGAACAGACGGTACAAAAAGACAATGGCAGGAAAGTGAATAGAAGAAAACAAACAGTATTAAGCCCAAAGTCAAAGAAAGCCTATTGTTAATGTAACAAGAACTTCCCCAAAGCACCAAGTATTGCTTGTGCCTACCACTCTCCTTGACCTGAATTGAAGCCACACCTGAGATGGGGCCTGCCTACTGCCAGGTATGCACCAGTCTGAGTTGTCGTGGCAACCAGATGGCTCCTGATTAATGCAGCCTGATCCAGGAGCTGTGTGAGAGAATCATGAAGGGAGGAACTCAGGGAATTCTGTGAGGTCTCCCATGACACCCCCCCAAGTGGACAGGGGTGAAACAAGTGCTAATGGCTTTACTTCTTTTACATAGCAGCTTTACTTCTGGTAGTAGTTAGTAAAAGACATAACACTTAATCCAAAAAGTACAGGGGGTGGAAATAGCCCCTCAAACTTCACAGGCTCGTTGTACATGCTAGAAAGATACACAGTGTTCTTAGGGAGAGAACGGAACTCAAAATGCCCACCAGGTCTGTTATCCTGGAAATAAAAATAAGACCAGGCAGGGGCTGGAATGTAACCCTACAAGCCTTCAACTTACTCACTGGTAAGGGAGGATGTTTCCCCCCTGTCTAGGAAGAGAATTTAAAGCCTAAAAAAAGTCTATTTCTGAGTGTAGAGCTACCAAAAAGCATGTTTACATAGTTCTTTCTTTTTTTTTTTAAGATTTATTTATGCATGCAAGAGCTGGGGTGCAGGCCAGAGGTGTGGGGGGGAGGGGTGAGAGGATTCATCAGAGACAGAGTGGGGAGCAAAACAGGCGGGTCTACTGAAGTACACTGCTGAGGGGAGCAGAGGGCGAGACAGGAGAGGTCTGCTCCCCATGTGGGACACTCCCTGGCTGGAGATCAAACTCATGCTGCAGTGTCTGTGGACAGCTTCATAGACTGAGACTTAACCCCTTGCACCACCAGGGAGGCCTATGTTCACCTAGTTCTATATGAAGACACTCAAAACCAAAAACAGCACAAAGGTCCACCAACAAGGAAACAGAATAACAAACTGTGGTACAGTCATGTGGTAGAATACTATGTAGTAATGAAAATGAAAGGCTACAAACAGAGCAGGACATGCTGTGTGATGCCATTTATGTTCAAAAACAGGCAAAATAAGTAGATGATGATGAGAATCATAACACTGTTGGCCTTGAGGGTGGGGGCTGTTGACTGCAATGGAAACAAAGGAGACTGTTGGTAGAATTTCCAAATAACACATGGGACACCCAGCTGCTAAAAAGCTGTTCATTATTTATCTGAAATTAAAATTTAATCGAGTGTTTGATATATTTTTTAAAATTTTATTTATTTTTTTTAAAGATTTATTTATTTATACATACAAGCTGGGGTACAGGCCAGAAGCGTGGGGCGGCGAGAAGGTTCACCAGAGACAGAGTAGGGAGCAGAACAGGCAGATCAGAAATACACTGCTGAGGGGAGCAGCGGGCGAGGCAGGAGAGATCTGCCACACCATGTTGGATTCTCCCCGGCCGGGCGTCGAACTCGCATCGGGCCCTGCCAACAGCTCCACAGCGTAGCGCTCAACCGCTGCGCCACCAGGGAGGCCCTTAAAAATTTATTTATGCTTATAAGGGTTGGGGTATAGGCCAGAGGTATAAGGGGGGGTGGTGAGAGGATTCACCAGAGACAGAGTAGGGAGCAGAACAGGCAGATCTACTGAAATACACTGCTGAGGAGAGCAGCAGGGAGACAGGAGAGGTCTGCTGTGCCATGTAGGAAGCTCCCTCCCTGGGGATCGAACTCATGCTGCAGTGGCTGCCTACAGCTTCGTAGGCTGAGACTGAATGCCTTGCGCCATCAGGGAGGCCCTATATTTTTTATTTACTTAACCTGGAAAACTGTTGGGGGCTAGAAATTAACCTGACTGATAGTGGGGACTCATCCCTTAGAGGCATTTTGGTCAACAATGAACCACATATATGACAGTGGTCCCAATAAGCTGTGTGTGATTAACTCTATGACCTTCACACAAACAATGAAATCTCCTAATGACATATTTCTCAGGATGTGTCCCAATTGTTAAGCAATACATGCTTGTGTATGTTTATAAAGATACATTCGAGCATTTTCCTGCATGTTTGTTATCCCTCAACGACTATTTTTAGAGTTAAAAATAATCATGCTAAATTCATTAAGTGGGATTAGGTACACTCTTGGTTGTCCTCCTTGCAACCACGTTTTGATCTGAACAGGAAAAGGAGACCTTTCCAAGTCCCTGAGGAAGCTGGAAACCTACTCCTCACATTACAGAGGGCATGAGGTTCAGAGAGGTATAGTGGCTTGCCCAAGGTTCCACAGCCTAGAACAGGCAACTCAGGGATACTAACCCAGTTTTCTTGAAACTCCCAAGCTCTCTTTGAATTCCAACCCAGAGTCTGGCACTGAACTATTTTCTTGCCAGGCCTACTTCTCTCAAAACATAGACAATCTACGGTGCGCAGAATTTTATCCCCCATGATCTTTGTACCTGAGTATGTTGCATTACATGTGCACAGGGACTGTGCCACTGAAATTAAGGTTACAGACCAAAAGAAAGAAAGATTATCCTGGATAGGCCCAGTACAATCAATGAGGTCTTTAAAAGTGGAAGAGGGAGGCAGAAGAATCAGTCAGAGATGCCACAGAAGAGGCAAAAGAGATTCGAAGCATGAGAGGTCATTGGTTCCGGAATGAAGGGGCCACAAGTCAGGGAATGCTGGCACTCTCTAAAAGCTGAAAAGGACCTCCAACTACCAGCCACCAAGGAAACAGGAACCTAGTTTTATGACAGCATGAAGCTGACTTCAACCAACAACCTGAATTAACAAGGACATGGTCCCACCCTAGAGCTTCTAGAAGGGGATACAACCACCAACACCTTGACCGTGGCCCACACAAGCTTATCAGACTTCTGACCAACTATGGGGTAATAAATGAGCACTGTTGTTAAGTCACTACTTTGCTGGTAATTTTGCATGGTAGCAATAGAAAAAGCTAATACACACAATCCCATACATGTGGAATGATTTATATCAAATAATTTTTTACAAGCATGGAATTTGTGAGATTATACACACACAGGTCTATTAAGCCCTAACATCATCAATAGGTTCTTGCAAACTGCAAGCAAAACAACATATAACAAAACAAACTTGGCCAAAGGGTAATTGATATAAACAAGAGTTAAGTTCTTACAGTATAATTATGGTCACAAAAATACCACCAAACTTCTAACATTAAGCAATCATTTGCATTCATCCGTTCATTCATTCCATCATGTTCCAACCTGCATATTCTAGTTCAGGGTCAGAGTGGCCAGAAGTTACCCTGGTGGGGCACAAGGCAGAAACCTACCCTAGACAGGACACCCTTCCCCAGGGTGCATCACACACACACACACACACACACACACACACACACACACACACACTCTGACTGGTCCATTGAGACACACTCTTGAACTTCACCTGCAGGTCTTTGGGACATAGGAAGAAACTTCAAAGAAAACTCATGTTGATCTGGGAAGAATGTGCCAATTCCACACAGACAGTGCCCCCTGCTGGAAATTGAATTTTCCTTTTCATTGTTAGAATAAAACATTGACTGAAAGGGCAACACCTGAGGACCTGCTGTGCACAGTCAGGTGTTGCTGAATGGCTGGGATGTGTTCTGAGAAATGTGTTGTTAGGGTTTTGTTGTTGTGCTAACATCATTGTTGTGTAGGGTGGACCTACACAGCCCTAGATGGCACAACCAGCAGGGCCAGATGGAATCACCTGTTGGGACCACTTGTCCATTAATGGTTAAAATGCCATTAACTGACGCATGCTTGTGTGTGTGTGTGTGTGTGTGTGTGTGTGTGTGTGTGTGTGTACATAAACAGAATACATACAAATACATACACATAAAAGTCTACAACATTTTTTGGCATTTCATATGATTTAAGCAGAATTCCGTATCAGTTCCTATAGTATGCTTTAATGACTCCACTGGATTCATCTAGTTTGACTATTAGGGTCTGTTGGATTTTTTGCTATTCTCCAAAATGTTCCAATCAAAACTTTGTACATAGATCTCTGTGGAATACTACAAGTATTTCTGTAGAATAAATTCCCAGAAGTGGACTTGCTATTTCATAGTTTGTACACATTTTCAAGCTTGACAGATACTGCCACCCAAATCAAGGCAACACCCTAGTGAATAGATGTTAAGGACTGATCAGTTGGCCAGGGACTAAAATCCCAGCTCCTCTTGAACTGGTGTGGCCATGTGGCTTATTCTCACCCATACAATGTGAATGGAAGTGAAAAGTGTCACTCCCAGGTAAAAGCTTTAAGCAGCAGGTGTGTCCTGTACTTGTTCATTTTCTCTTCTACTAGCTGAACACAGAAGATGCCAAGGGCCTAGTGTATGATGGAGCCATGAAAACATAAGAAACAGGGTCATCAAGTCACAGTTTGGAAGATGAAAGCCACCTCTTGCCCAGGAACACCATCCAAGTGAGTTAGACACAGACTTCTATGTGCTTAACTTTTCATCCAATTGGGAGCCTATTTGTTACAGCAGCATTCCTGCCTCAGTCAGCTTAAACTATAACATAACAAAATACCAAAATACTTGGGTAGCTTAAACAACAGATACTCATTTTCTCACAGTTCTAGAAGTGAAGTCCAAAAGTAGGGGGCCAGCATGTTCAGCTCCTGAGGAGGGCTCTCTTCCTGGCTTGCAGAGGGTTGCCTTCTTGCTGTGTTCTTACATGGTAGAGAGAGGGAAGGAAAGAAAAACCAAGTTCTCTGGTGTGCTTCCATTAAGGCACTAATCCTGAGGGCCTCACTTTCATGATCTCATCTACTCCTGATCACCTTCCAAAGACCCACTTCCAAATACTATCACCCTGGGGTTTAGGGTTTTGACAGATGACTTTGGGGGAATACAATTCAGGCCATAGCAACTCCCTAACTACTACTCTAGTTGAGGAAAACAATGCTGGTTTCATTTACTAAATATTTTCCTTGTGCTTTGCAAACTACTTATTCAAAGAGAATAGATATAGCTGCGAGTCCCATTGAGAACACTAAAATATTCACTGAAAAGAAAGTGAAAAGATAGCACCTCCGTGTGAAACTGCTTCCCCTCCTTCTCTCCTGTTCTCCCTCTCAGGACTTTATTCTCTTTCTTCCACCTGTTTGATCTTCTCCTGAGCAGTTTTGCTCTTTCCCATCTCACTCTGTATGCTAAGATCTCAATCAATAAAGCATCTTAATATAGCCCTGAACAAAACCAGGGTTCCAGGGTGACCCATGGAAATCACATCTCCTCTGGAGACATAGGATGCAGGGTGTGACATTCAGCAGACCAAGAATTCTAACAGCCAGGATAAAAAAAATGATAATCCAGAAGTCATTTTAAACTAACCTTCAAATGCATTTGTCACCTTCCGGATGACATTTTATTTGTCTGGTAGTAAAAGCGATTTCCAGTCCCTAAACAAACAATCTCTGGAACAGGAAACCAGGTATAAAGTAAGTGTTAAGGCTCCACCTAGATATAAAAAATGTATTTACAAAATTTATAACAGGGATCAACAAAAGCAAGTCAAAATTGGAACCACATCAAACTAAAAAGCTGCAAAGCAAAGGAAAATACCAGTAAAATGGAATGGCAACCTACAGAATGGGAGGAAATACTTGCAAATCGCATATCAGAAAAGGGGTTAGTATCAAAAATATGTAAAGAACTCATACAATCCAATAACTATATACATACGCACACGCACACACACACACACTCATCCCATTAAAAAATGGGCAGAATGACTGAATAGATGTGTTGCCAAGGAAGACAATTGAGACACAAATAGAAAGCGTTACCAGATGCTACCTCACACCTGCTAGAATGGCTATCACCAAAAAGACAAGAAATGACCAGTGCTGGTGAGGATGTGGAGGAAAAGGGACCCTCATGCATTATTGGTAGGAGTATAAATTGGTAACAGAGAAACAACCCAAGTGTCTGTGAATGGAGGACCAGGGAAACAAATACGGTGTATATACAGACAATGGAATATTACTCAGTCCAGGTGAACCTGAGGACATTATATGCAGGGAAAGAAGACAGCCACAAAAGAACAAATCCTGCATTATTCTACTGATTTGAGGTCCCTGCAGGAATCAAATTCACCAAGACAGAAAGCAGAATGGTGGGTGCCAGGGGCTGGAGTAGGTGGGATTGAATTAGTGTTTAATGGGGACAGAGTTTCAGTTGGGGAAGATGAAAATGTGGAGGTGGCTGCTCAACAGTGTGAATGTGCTTAATGCCACTCAACTGGGCACTTAAAAATGCATATTTTATCAAAAAAGTCATCTTACAGGTTACTCAAAAACATCCACCCATTTTCATGAAGGTATTTAGGTTCAAAGTTGCTCCAGTGCTTCAGCCATTCTGCCTCACAGCTCAGACACCCACTTACTGAGGGTGCCATGAGTAGACACAAGCGCACACAAGGACAAGGACGCTCGTGCTGATTCAGGCCACAACCCGAAGCCCCGACATCTGGGGCCTTGTGGACTCACCCTATATCCAATCATTGCATAGAGAAGCGAAAAGCAAGGTAAAATGAAAACAAAAACCAGGACCAACAAGCGCTTTCATTGCTTGGGGCAAAACTCCAGAATTGCCCCACATTCATGAGAACAGAGCTAAATAAAATGCCCGACCAGATGGCAGAGGCTGGCGGTGAGGCTGAGCCCAGCACGCAACGCAGTCCTCAGTCTGGCTGCAAAGTCACCCCCTGCTGGGAAGAATCCGTGTCACAGCTGGTCTAGTTTCTTACCCATTTTCTTCCTCAATGACCAATCACAGCACAGCAAGATACACAAGCTCCCTCCCACCCGCATGAACAGATCCCCTGGGATCACTGGATGGTTTTCATGGGCAGCTCCAGGACATTGACTGGGACCTACAGGAGAGAGATCCCCCCAGGAGGGGGTGCTGGGCTGGATCCATGTGAGCCATCAAATCTCAAGTTGACTTGTTTCTCACATTAGTTCCTGGTTCCTTTAACCTCCCAATCATTCATTCATTCGTTCACTCACTCATTCAGCAATATTGAGTGCTTACTATGTGCCAGGCACTACTGTAGACACTGAGGGCCCAGTGGTGAACAAAAGAGATAAAAGTGTTTGCCCTCAAGGGGCTGACATTCTAGTAGGGGAGGTGGACGAGAAACACGATATACAAGTAATATACACAGAACATCATCAGATGGAGGTAAAATGTGAAAGGAGGACAGGGAAGGGCATATAGATTACGATTTCAATAAGGTGGTGTCAGAAAAGACCCCAGTGAAAAAGAAACACTTGAGTAAAGACCAGAAGATGTGGGGAAGGAGCCATGAGGGAGTCTGGGGAAGAATATTCCAGGTAGAGTGAAGGCCCAGTGGCTGGAGTAAGCCTGGTGTGTTCAAGGAACAATGAGGAGGCCTGTGTGGGCTGTGCTTAGTGAATGGGAACAAATAGGACAAAGTGATGGCAGGGAGGCTGGGTCACACAGCGAACTTGAGCTTTGCTCTGAGTGAGGTGGGAGCCATGGAAGGTTCTAAGCAGAAGAGGGAGATGCCCTGACCTTCACAGGTGCCCTCTGGTGGTCAAATTTGTAAGAAGTCCAAAATGCAGGGGAGGCGATTTCCACCTTTCTGGGGCTCCTTTTTTCCTGCCTTCATCCCACTTTCTACTCATTGCTAGGGATAGTATCTCACCTCAAGCAGTTCAGGTCCTCATTCGCCCCACCCAGATGGACCGCAATTGTTTCCTCTTCAGCCATTCCTCCTTGAGTCTCTCCTCCCTCCAAGTCATCATAAACTACAGGTCATCCATTCACCAGTCCCAAAGGGACTCCCCATCGCCAACCAGATAAAGCATCAGTCCTTACGCTGCTTTCCACCTCATTTCCCACCATCCTCTTTATGAAGCCCACACTCCCTCGACTTCCACACCAATTTACCTCCATCCTGAGAGCACTTCTCTCTCCCTAAAATCCAGCTCAAAAGATGCGTTAGCTGTGAATTCTGCCAATGCCCACACCTCCCCCCCACCCACAGGTACCACAGAGGTAGAGGAGGTAGGTAGTAAACCTAGCTCCAGCACCTGCCCCTCTCTGCATGGGCCTCAACTGGCTGCAAGAACCAGGGAAGCCAGAAGTGCCCTTCAGCCAATGACTGATGGGAGTTGGTGGGGAAATGCCCTCATCTTTGTAGCCTGGGATCCTGGACTTGCCACCTCCTGCTGTGTGACCTTAGGCAAGTTGCTTCACCTCTCTGGGCTGCAGTTTCCTCATCTAAAAAGTGAGGACAGTAAAGTACATTCCCTAGAGAGTTGTTGTGAGGACAAAATCATTTCATCCTACGAAACAAGCTGAGAACCGTGCCCTGCAAGTGGGAAGCCCTGGATACTATATTGTGACTGTGACAATGATTAGGATTCCATTCTCTGCTGAATCCTCAAAGCCTAGCACAGTGCCTGGCCAATGGGAGGATGCAATAAATACTTGTCCAGGCCAAGCAATATCATAGCTGGACCAGCCTACCCGGCTGGTCAGTGCCATTTATCATTCCCTATTCTCTCTCTCATTCTCTCTCACGCATGTGTTTGACTCCACTGGAAGGTTAAAAGGAAAAATGACAAACTGCTAAGAAATAAATATAGCTTCTTCCAGGGGGAGAATGTTCCTCTAATGTTTTTCCTTTAAACTAGAACTCACAAATGTTTTCTACCTGGTTCTCAGGCAGGAGTGGATAGATTTGCTTACACTCTGTCTTTGGGGCCCCTCCCCCTCCCCAGGACAGGTTTGTGACTTCTCAGTATTTAGTAGTAGTCGGGATTTCACTATCTCTCCCTCACTCATTCTGCCCCTTCGGTCATCATTGGCTGTGTGTGATAATGACTTATTAATACGTGAGATGTTAATTCATTACCACGGTAATTATCAGTGCAGATGTGTTTCATTTGTTCAACAAATATTTATTGAGCACTGACTGTGTGCCACTGTGGTCCAATTATGGTGCATCTTGGGATCTTAAAACTCTTGAGAAATCAACTAGAAATTGCCTCCCCTTGGGACTGAAAGAAATGTTAGTGATAGTTTTGTTGTTGTTGTTTGCTAGGGAAAAAGAACTGGATACTAAAGTTGGAGACCCTTCTGGAAAAAAAGTGACTAGCTCTTGGGTCCAGTATTGAAAAATGTTTGAAGACAGAGATTCCCTACACTTTGTTCTTGGTCACTAAGAATGAAGATGTGAATTTGCCGGGCCCATAATATGGTTTCACTCCTGAAGGAGAGGCCTCCCCCAAGACGTCCAGAACAGGCCTACCAAGTCACGCGGGCTTGTGGATAATTGCCAGCCAAGGTCCATTGAGGCCCTGCAGGATGCAAGAGAAACTAGTACCACTCCCTTCACTACCTAGAGGAACGAAAACTGGGGTACTACCCAGATTAGGGCTATCTCCAGATACTCTTCTACTGGAGAGACCTACCGATAAGGCAGGGCAAACAGCTAGTTACAGAGCACTGGGGTATTGTCCTGTGGGTCCCCCTCCTCACTCCTTGAAGCTCTGGCCTCCTATCCCTCAAAATAAATCCACTCATGTTTGTCTTGTCTACTCCGAATTCACATCTATGTAGTTTCTCCAGAGGTGTGCAATTTGTTCTTTCCTCCTACTGATCTGTCTGATGTTAATTTGATGTCTTCACAAGCCCAAAAAGAACCCAGAGGGAAGGAGGTCACCTCCTCTCCACTCCTAAACTGCTCCTATCTGATCTGCATGACTTAGATTTTAAGTGTATAGCCAAGTAGAAGAAGAATGAGGAAAAGTAAATTATAAGAGAAATCAGAAATGAAAGCAGCCAGACACAAACGGTCACCTATTGTGTGACTCCATTCACAGTAGACACGGAGACCAGGTAATTCCATAGAGACAGAAAGCAGACCTGTGTTGCCGGGGGCTGGGGAAGGGGAATGAGGTGGTTGGCTGCTTAATTCATAGAGTTTCCCTTTGGAGTGATGAAAAAGTTCTAGAACTAGATAGAGATGATGGCAGCACAAAATGGTGCCTGTACGGAGTGCCATTGAACTGTGTGCTTAAAGACAAACCTTAAAACAAACCCCTGAAAGCTGACCATAGAGCCTAGGAGGGAAGGAGGGAAGGGAGGGGTGAAAACAGGAGTGGGGAGAGCACAACAGCCAATGGAGGGGGACTATGGGTGTTTTGGTGGTGGGGCAGCCACAGTGACCACACCTGAGGTGGGAAATCCTATACTGTCAAAAAATTGACAAAGACATAAAAAAAATGGTCCATTTAAAAATAAATAAATAAACACATAAGCAAATGAACAGAAAGAAACCTTAGAAACCAGGAATGAGTAACTACCAGAGTTAATCCTCTAGGAGCTTAACTCAAGGGTGTGGAGGTCAAGGTTGAGCATATTTTAGTTACAGACCATGCACTCTATGCCAAGACCTGAAAAAGAAAATTAGGGGGAAAGGAGAGAGTCTAGGAAAAATAATACTATGTTCTAGTCATTGTTTATCAGTTTTAGCCTCTTAAATCTAAATGTATTAAATTCAATGTATAACTATAAAAATATACATTGTGTGTGTTTTGCAAATGGAAGAGAAAAGAAAGAAGAAAAGTTGGATACATACCCTCACCCTGGAGAGTAATTTAAAAGTAGCCAATGAATTTAAAAAGAAAAATTTTGCATGTTAAAAAAAAACATAGCCACGATTTATCAAGCACCTACTATGTAAGGACTGAGCAAAACCCTGTCAGGCCTCCCAGGAACCTACAGTGCGGGTGCCAAGGTTGGCCTGGTTGTCAATCAGGAGCACTGAGGCACAAAGGAGCCGAATGAGGTCACCAGGGCTTCCCAAAGCCCTGACTGAAGGGGGATCCTGTTCAAGTACAGATTCTCAGTCAGTAAAGCGGGGTAGGGCCTAAGACACTGCCTTGCAGAGAGTGCTGCTGGCCCACACTCTGCACTTTGAGGGAAAGTTCTGGGATTCTGACGAGCAGGCTCTCCCACTTCTCTAAGTCAGTGTGGCCTCCTTGATCACACAAATTTGGCCTAGCTGGAGGCAGGAAGAGAGAGGAGGTCCAGCCAAGAGCCTTTACCTCTCTGTGAAGACAACCCCATTGAAAGATTCTGGAACAGAATTTCCCTCACTTGCCCTGAGCCACTAGGGCCCTCTGATCCTGGAAGCTACCATTTCGAACAGAATAAGAAAATAAGTAAGTAAAATCCTATGGGGGAGTCTTTGATGTCCCAGAGCTGTACTTGATTCTACTTTGCCCCTGATCTGCCCTGTAATTAGTTCCACCCTTTGCACACAGAATCCTGGTCCTAATCTTTCTGTCTAGTATGGAAGAAGGGGGTGGTGCAGCAATGAACTATACTCATCCTATCAAGAAGGTGAATGGCATTTGCCCAAAATGACATCTTTATGTGTCTCTACAAATCCCTGAGTCTTGGAGGAAAACAGAATATCAAAGGGAATAAACTCAGCGACAAAGATGTCTGGACTTGGACTTCTTCCTGTAGCCTAGGCTTGTGGTGTTGGAGGGACCAGAAGCCACATGGGAAGTGAGGAGCCAGTGTCAGTCACACGCACTCCTCCCAACACACACACACACACACACACACGCACACGCACACGCACACGCACACGCACTCACACTCTAAGACTGCCTGTGAAAGAGTAGTGGGAAATGGCAAGGCTCCCCCCCTAAGCAGAGACTGGGTCCCAGCCAGACCCAACCAGATACCTAGTGAGACCTTCCCCCAACATTTGCTTGGAGATAAGGAGGAAGGGGGCACAGTAGGAACCCTCTCTGCCTAGGGAAGGTGCTCTATCCTCTGTTTACACTCTCTTTTGGTTCCTTCTCTGGCTTAGTGTTGCATGGGGGGAGGGGGGGCTGGGCCCTAAGCTGGAGCCCCTGGAGAAGGCTGCAGTGTGCTGCGTCCCCCTGTCCCCCTCCGCCTACTGGGTCTGGGCAGCACGTGTTCTGGGAAGCTGTCAGCACACAGGGCACGAGAGAGCGGAGGGGAATTGTGCCAGTCTTTCTCACTTCTGGAAACAAAGGCCACCTCAAGAGTCAACTCGTCCAAAATAAAAGTAAAGGGAGGGCTCAGGCTAGAGGGTGTCAAGTGCTTTGGCTGATTCTCATTTGTGTGGTGCAAGGGAGGGGAGGACATTAAATATTAAACGGAGGAGGCAGTTTCCTAAGACGATGTAATTCTCAACAGTCTAAACCCCATCTGCCGGCTCCCTTTTTCCAGCGCACTCACGCTGTGTTGAACACAGAAAACAAGGCCAATCCGCATGGGCACGTGGGGAACTTTTGTTTTGGGGACCCCCCCCCAAAGCCCTAGGCGATCGGGGAGGGGGAGGCACGCCCGATTCCAAGCCTTGTCACTGTGTGGCCTGCCTGGGTCTCTTCACAGAAAGACATTAATGTAAACTTGAATGAAGGGGTGGGGAGGATATGAAAAGTCGAATCTGACTTAGGTTGGAAACTGTAATCTGAGGAAATAACACAGGGCAGGTGGCAAAGTCGTTAAATGCTGCAAGGAAACTAAGGGCTGTTGAAAGAAGGTGGATTTTACTTTATTTTTAAGAAAGAAACAATTAGAAACTGGGAAAGAAGGATCTGCCTCCCTCCCTGCGAAGAGAAACCATTCTGAAAGGGAACTGTTTTGGAACACAAAAAATAATCTAGAAATTAACTCCCCATTCCCAAAAAAAGAATATTCATAGAAAAGGATGAGGGAGGTCAGTGCCTCTACCTTTGCATAAGGAGCTAACGTTATAGCAAGGAAATAAAGACTAAACTTCCTGCGCGGGTCTGCCCCCAGCATCCCCACCTCTGGTGCAAAGACCGCTGGCTCACCTGTATCGCATCCGCTCCCGGGCTCTGGCAGTGAGGCTAGTGGGCAGCCAAGTGAGTCCTCCAGCTGCCCTGAGAGTCCCACCTAGTCAGCACCCAGGGGTCCAAGTCAGCTGAATCCCAAACATCCATTGCCTGCCCAGTGGAAAAGAAAAGAGACCCCCGAGAGAGGAGAGAGAAGAGGAATGCCAAGAGCAGCCGTGTTCCAAGCTGAGGGTTCCCCACAAAGGCGGGCGCCAAACGGGGCTGCTGTGCTAGCTGCCAGGGGGAAAAAAGAGAGAGAGGAGGAGGAGGTTTTCCTGGTGCTGGGAGGAGGGAGGGGAGGACTGTAGGCTCATCAGCTCCTGATTATCTCCAGCAGAGTGCTGCAGGGAGACCCAGGACTGGAGACAAATCCAGTCAAGGGCATGCCACCCCCCCACACACACACCCCCATCACTCCTTAGGAGAAAATAAGGGAATTTCTCTCTAGATTCTCTGCACCCCTTAACCCTGCACCTCCCAGCATCAGACAGGACTCTAGTCTCTGGAAGGAGGCTGTTTATCCTCCTCTCCACCTCCTCTCACACTGGCTTCCTTAAGGAGCAGGAGAAAGGTGGCAACAGAGGGCTCTCCCCCTTCCACTTGGGAGATCTGCAGAGGAGGCTGTGGAACAGGAGCTAAGCAGCAGGATATGGAATCGTGCTTATAATTTAACCATCTCCCCTCCGCCAGACCGCAACCTAAATTATTTATGCTCTTACAAAAACCATCATTAGAGGACAGCTGCTAACCCCTCCCTAAGTCTTTCTCTTCATTTTTGAAAGAGCCTCTCGTAACCCCCATTGCCCTCTTTAGACAGAGGGGTTGTATTATTTGAATAAAAAGGCAGAGAGAAGGAAAATTGAATCTCTCAATGCAAAAAGGCACTTAATTGCAAGTTCTTTAATTTATTTGGCAGGTGGGTAGACTTAGGTTCCAAAAACTGGGGTGACCTCGTTTTTTAAAGGGTCCTCCTTTTAAAGTTGAAGGTTATGTTTTTCTTAGAAGAGGTATGGAGAGCACGAGATTCTCCTCAAGTTTCCCAAGTTGGAGTTAAAGTGGGGCCATCTATCACACTGAGGTTAGCAGAGTTGTTTGACAGGGAAAAGGACTCCTCAGCCAGGTGTTCGAGGATTTTAAGGAACTGGTGTTAGTTTTGTAATGTCTGGTGGTAATATTTTAATTATGCACTTTTTAAAAAGCCCTCTGTGTTAGGGATGCATACTGCAGCACATATGGGTGAGGTGATGTGATGTTTCCACAAAGCAAGCAAATCATCCATCAACAGATAAATACATCAAAAAATGTACTCCTTCCATCCAGTGGAATATTATTCAGTTGTAAAAAAGAACAAAGCACTGGTGGACCTTGAAAGACTCATGCTGAATGAAAGAAACCAGATGCAGAAGGTCTTGTGGTGTATGACACCATTTATAGGAAATGTCCAGAACAGGCAAACCCATAGGAGAGGGAAAGTAAATTAGTGGTTGCCAGGGGAGTGACTGCTAATGGGGATGAGGTTTCCTTTGTGGTGATGAAATATTTTGGAACTAGACAGATGTGATGGCTGCATGACATTGTGAATATACAGTCATGTGCCACATAATGACCTTTGCATTAATGACAGACCACATATATGATGATGGTCCCTATAGATAACCCAGAAGTGTAGTAGGCTGTACCATCTAGGTTTGTGTAATTACTTCTATGACATTCACACAGGGGCAAAATCACCTAATGACATGTTTCTCAGAACATCCCCATTGTTAAGAGATCCATGCCTGTACTTTGGTATTTTAATACGTGCATTTGTGCTCTGTATTGTCCACTTTAAAAGAGTTAATTTTATGTGATAGGAATTTCAGCCCAATTTCTTTTAAACTCTGACATAAACAGGAGGGAAAGATGAGCACAATCAGCAGAAATTGCTAATTGAGGAATCTGGGTAATAGGAACATGGGTGTCCATTGCGTTTTTTCATTGTTATTCTTCTCTCTGTGTATGCTTCAAGTTGTCTTTTTCAAAGAGATGGGGGTTAGGGTGGAATAAGAGGAATGCAGCCCATGGGGGTGGGTTTGAACTAACAGGAGAGAAGGTACAAAGAACTTCTGTGGGTGAACCCAGTTCCCCATTCAACAACCAGGTCAGCCCCAAGCTATGAAGTTATTAAAAGGCAAGCTGAGCATGCAGAAAGGAGCCGGAGCCCCTTAGTCCAGGAGTGCAAACAGATTCCCCTCCATCTTGCCATCCAGCAACTTCAGACAAGCCTGATTGACCTTATTAGTAAGATAAGACCAATCCTCTACCTTCTTCCCTTATCCTTATTTTCATTTATGAGAATTAAATGAGAAGGCATTGAAAAAGAGTGGGCAGGAAAGATATTTGCTTCTCTGTATACTAAAACCATTTCTGGAAAGACACTGATAATTAATCACAGGGGTTTCTTGTGGGGTGTTGGGACCCAGCATGAAAGTACAGGGATGGAAGGGGATTTCCTGGTTGCTTTTTTATATTTCGGGGATTTTGAACCATATGAATGCAGTAGAGCTTAAAACATTAAATTAAAAAGTGAGTGTATATGTCAAGAGATGGCACACTTTCCCTGCAAAAGACTAGATAATAAATATCTTAGACTTTCTGAGAGACATGGCCTCTCTGGTATCTGCTCAATTCTGCCTCTGCAGAAGTTTCAAAGGCAAGGTATAAGTGAATGGCCATGGCTTTGTGCCAATAAAACTTTATTTATAAAAGCTAGTTACAGGCAAAATGTGGCCCCAAGAGTGTAGTTTGCTGGTCTCTGATGTAGATAAATCTCCTAATATCACTACATATCAAGTACTTGTGTGAAATTGAGCACGTTGTTTAAGACCCCATCACTCCTGTTCAAGACTAGGAGAATCATACTTGAGGAGGGTTCTTCTGAGTATAAAATGAGAAGCTGGATATTAAAGTGCATTGTGTACTATAAAATGCTATGCAACGTAAGAGGTTATTGTTATGCCAGAAGCCATAAGTCTATGCAATTAGCTTTGAATTTTCCTATTTTTAAATCACATAACCTGTATGAGTCATTTCATGATGAACATAAATAGCCATCCTGGTTTCCTTAAAAGTCCTTTGAAAATGTCAAAAAGTGCTGTTTTTTCCCTCATGGGAATGAGACCATCCTGAGTAAACCATCTTTTAAACTCTTGCATCTTTTTCAAGTGTTGGTCACTGGGAATAGACTGAACAATTGGCCCAATTATTCAGTCCTTCCTGTATCCCTTTGTTTGCCATGTTCTTATGGTGGTTGTTACTTCCCCAACTCCTAACTTTGGACTTGCTTCGGTCAATGGCATGTGGGCAGGAGTGGCAATGAGTTAGTCCTAAGCCTGGGCTTTACACACCTTGCTCTTACCCTGAGATCAGCTATGCCAGGAGAAAGGTGAGAGACACCTGGAGAGAGTCACACAGCTGAGTCCTGCTTAGGTTAGCCAGCTCCAGACAACTCCCAAGTGTATGGGCCTGTGTGACTATTGCTTTAAACCACTGAGCTTTGGGGTCATTTATAAGACAGCATAATTATGACCAGCCACTGACTGACCCAGAGAAGAAGTACAAAACATGAAATTTTGGCAGAATCAGACTGAACTCAAAGTAAAAATGAACATGAAATCTGCCCAATCACCAAAGTTTGGGTACCTTCCCCACAATTTTAATTGGTTTTCTAATTCTGCTTGAGAGAGAGTTGCCATTAGAGAACCATTTGAGAAGAAAATGAGATGTGTTGATCCACTCAGGAAACTGGAAGGTCTGTGGCCAGCTGGTCCAGGAGGAGGACACAGAATGCTCCTAGAAGGACTGACTACACCCAACTGCACGGAAGACTGAAGAATGTATTCTAACTGGATCCCTTGAAGAGGGAATGGATTTTGATGAACACTCAGCAATCTCTACCATGATAATTTAATGTGAGGTGAGAACACCTAATAAAGCTTCTAGGAGATGGCAGATGTTCAATATGTATCCCCTCTTGTCTTACCACACAACTGGTAAAAAAAAAAAAACCTAGAACGCAGGGACTTTTCACTTGCTGTTCCCTCTACCTAGGTTCCCTCCCACAGATAGCCCCCTGGCTCACCTCATCACCTTTTTGCTGGTCTCTGCTGAATTGTCACTCATTCAGAGAGGTCATTTCTCTTTACCTTATTGGAAAGACACCCATAAACATTCTCTAATCCCTTATTTTGTTTTTCTTTGTTGGCCTTTTCTTAATTGATTTATGGCTACTTGGTATTATACTATATTGCCATCCGTTTATTGTTAGTTTCCACCCCCCAGAATGGGAGGGCATGGACTTTATTTCAATAGTAGTTGTACTTCTAATACCTACAATTGTTAGTTGTGCTTAATAAACATTTGTCGAATGAATGAATGAATGTGTAAATGAATGAATAAAATAAGCTCTTTCAAAACATTTGTTAAATCAACAAGCGAAGGAATAAATGAATATCTCCCTTTGTTCTATTTCCCTTTTCAGAAAAAAAAAAGTTTCTGGGCCTCCCTGGTGGTGCAGTGGGTTGAGTCTCAGCACTATGAAGCTATCCGCAGCCACTGCAGCACAAGTTCGATCCCCCGCCAGGGAGCTTCCCAAATGGCTCAGCAGACCTCTCCTGTCTCTCCTGCTGCTCCCCTCAGCAGTGCACTTAAGTAGATCCGCCTGTTTAAAAAAAAAATTTCCTTTCCTTCCTTTTTGAGTCAAGGAAAGAGGAATTTGCTAAGTGAGGATAAAGTTTGTGTATGAGGGGAATGGAGTGAAGAACTTCCTCTGTTTCTCAGAAGAAACAGAAGATGATGTAAGGGTCTCCTCGGGACCAAGATTCATGCAAACTGCAGCTCACAAGGGACAGGAAAGAACATCTCAGAAGTCTAGACTGAGATATACTATTCAGTACAGACTAGGTTATGCTGCAATAATAAATATCTCCAGAATCTCAGTGACCAAAATGGTGGGGAAAAAAGTATATTTTCACTCATATTCAATGTCCTTCAAAGATGAACAATAAACCTGCTCTATCTCATTTTCATTCAATGTCGCAGGCTGTTTAAGTCTCCACCATCTAGAACAATGTTGGCAATGAAAGGAAGATGAAAGTATGCCCCTGCTCTTACATGCTCCTTCACAAAAATGACTTACATTATATCTGCTCATATGGCATTGATCAGAGCATGTCACATGACCACACTTCAAGTCACATGACTAAACTTCAAGAGAGTAAAGAAGGTTTATCTTCCTCTGTGCCCATGTATTAGTTAGTACTTGCTGTGTAGCAAACCACCCCCAAAATTAGTGGTTTAGAAGAACAAAGATTTATTATTTCACATAATTTTGAGATTAACTCAGTGGCTTGTCTAATCTTTGCCAAGACAGCCCGTCTCTGTAGTCTTCAGATGATGTAGTTGGTTGGGATTGGGTTATCTAACATGGTTTCATTTATGTCTGGTGGCCTGCAGGCTGCATTGTCTAGTATTCAACTCATCCTTCCATAGACTAGTCCTATAGATTAGCTCCGTTGATCCTTGATTTTGGCCACTGAGAATAACCTAGGGATTATTCCCCATCAGGTTGAAGTAGACAGCTAGTGGTATTTCAAATCCCATTCTCCCCACCTTCCACAGTAAAACAACTTCAGCTGGGCACAAGGCATAAGACAGCATTTTCTAGCATCCCTATCAAGTAGGTATGGCTATGTATTTAAGCGATCAGTAGTACATGAGTGGAAGTGATGAGTGCAACTACCAGGCCACCTGCTTTTAAAAATAATTCATTTGTCCTGGATTTTCTTTCTTTCTATATTTCTATGAGCTGTATTGTGGACATGGTGGTGATCAGCTTCAACCATGCACATGACACTACTTTGGGGACTGGCAGAGCCAGAAGATGGAAGGAACCCGGGACTTGGACTATTTCAAAAGAATAGAACTATCTACTCATCCAAGACACCTACCTACCTCCAAGAAAGAGTCTCATGCAAATTAGCATTAATCTCTATTTTGGGTCTCATTGCAGCAGCTTAACCCGCCCACTCACTATTACAATAGTGAGTACATCCATAATTATTGTCTTTCTACCCCTGAATCACACTTGTCTTTGGAGAACTTGTGTTTAAAGTAAACACTTTGACTTTTGTGCCCTATTTAATGTTTCTACACTGTTGTGTGTGGATACTATATATTTGTTTCAATGCCAATATGCCCTGTACATACTGTGACCATAGTTTCTGAATCAAATGTTGAAATTCAGAGAGATCTACAATAGTGGTGTCATTTGTACCCTCCAAATGAATGTGAATGCTCAATCTGCTTGGTGACAGTATGCAGGCTATTTCACCTCTCTAACCCTCAATAGCCTCCCCTACAAAGCTTCAGGTAATAATAGTGCTTGCCATAAAAAGCATGGCAAAGATTAGGTTGTAAATGAAGACTTAGAACTAAATGTGGGACCAGGATACAGCAAGCCATACTGTATGTTAACTTCTTCTGTCATCATCATCACCGTCATCATCAAAATCCTGTGACCTGGGTCATTTTTCTTAGCAGTCTGCTGCCAGAAGAAATAGATACCAAACGAAAAATCAATTCTCCAAGGAATTCCCAGTAAATCTTAAGGACTATTCCACTTACACATTTATATCCATAGTGATATCTGTTTTTGAGCTAATTTTGCCCAAAGAAGGAAAGCCATGTACTATTTACCTTCTCTGGATCATATTTCTCTTGGCTGAAAAAGCAGACAGTTGGCCCAACATGTAATGCCCTCCAGGATGGCAAAGGTTTCTGAGCCCGACAGCTGAAGCTGCTGCTAGGAAATATGACACCGTCCACCATCCACAAATTGCCATTTGCTCAGACGAGAGAATTGCAGGTTATATAAGTCCAGTGACATGGTAATTGGGAGGAAAGTGCAATCAGGAGAGGGAAAGCAAGAGACAAAAATGTGAGATAAAATTTCCTGAATGGGTGCCTGTGTGAGCCAATCAATCAATACCTGTGTAAGCCAAGAAAAAACCTTAGTGAAAGTGTTTGAGCTCTGAAATCGAAATCTGACACTTCCTGCTGCCATGATTTCTGAGTTTCTGTTTTAGTGTGCTAGGGGAGCTGGAACAAAGTAACCATAAACTGGGTGGTTTGAACAATAAAAATGCACTTGCTCAGGGTGCTGGAGGTTTGAAGACCAAAATCAAGGTGTGGGTAGCGGCAGCGCTATTCCTCCCAAGGTCACGAGGGAAGGAGCTACACTGGGCCTCTGTCTTCGGTTTATGGATGACTGTCTTCATGTTCACATGGAATTCTCCCTATATACGTGGCTGTGTCTGAATCTCTGCTTTTTTCTATAAGGACACCAATCATATTGGGTTAGGGATCACCCTAGTGACCTCATTTTAACGAATTACATCTGCAGTGACCCAGTTTTCAAATAACAAAATTCTCCTAGAGTTTGGTCATATTTTGAGGTTCTTGGAGTTAGGACTTCAACATAAGAATTTGGAGATGCTATAGACTGAATATGTGTCCCCTTTACCTTCCAAATTCATATATTGAAACACACCCCTCAATGTGATGGTGCTAAGAGGGAGAACCTTTAGGAGGTGATTAAGTCATGACAGTGAAGTCCTCATGAATGGATTAGTGTCCTTATAAATGGGACCCCAAAGCGCTTCCTTGCCCCTTTCACCATATGAGAACACTCTCCATGAACCAGGAAGTGGCCACAACAGACTCTCAAGCTGCCCGCTCCTTGATCTTAGACTCTCCTGCCCCAGACAGAGAGAAATAAATGTCTGTTGTTTCTAAGCCATCCTGCATTCTGTTGTAGCAGCCAAAGCAGACAAAGACGGGGAAGACACAATTCAACCCATAATAGGTTACTTAATCAGAGTCTTAGTTTTCTCCTTGTGAATAGGTTACAAATCTTAAATGGGCTAATAATCTTGAATAAATGATTATCAAATAAGCAAGTATACTTCAAAAAGTGCTCCACCCATCACTGGTCCTCAAAAAAAAAATGGGCTAGCAGAAGACATACTGAGAACTTCCAGGTGGAGTCTGATGGTGGGATGGAACATGAAGAAAGCCCACCAATATCCTGAGTACAATGCTAGATAATACATAACACGTTGTAATTGGCTTTATTGAGGTATAAATTGCCTATATATCCTAAGTGTATGGTTTGATGAGTTTTGACTAATGTATAGACTGTGTACCAGTATCAAGATCCAGAACCTTAAAGGGGGTAAGGGTCTAATAGACTACGGTGGAGGGTTATTGGTACTTGGGTGGTGGGCATGCTGTGGTAACATATACGTAAGATACCCCTAAATCATATACAGTGTTGTAAACCAATGTTATCTCTATTAAAAAAATACAATTTTTAAAAAAGATTCAGAACCTTTCCATCACCCCAAAAGTTTCCTCGTGTCCCTTTACAGTCAACCCTAGAAAACCACTGATCTAGTTTTTATTACTATAGATTAAACTCACCTATCTTATAATTTTATATGAGTGGACTCATTCATGCCCAGCTTATTTCACTCAAAATAATGTTTTTGAGGTTCATCCATGTTGGTCTGTTTATCAGTAAATATTTCTTTCCATTGTAGCCCACTGTATAGACCACAGGTTGTCCATTTAGCTGTTGGTAGACATTTGATTTGGTGTGCCTGTGTTTGGCTATGACAAAGTTGCCTTGAACATTTACATGCCAGTCTTTGTGAGGACATGTGTTCTCATTTATCCTGGGCAAATACCCAAGAGTGGAATCACCTGGTCAACAGGTGACTATACATTTAACTACAAGAATCTACTAGACTTTTTCCACCAGCAATATGCATGACACCCCCCGTCTTGCCAGCACTCAACATTGCCCATCTCTGGTGATAGTCATTCTAGTGAGTGCATAGCCACATCATGGTGGAGTTTTCACTTGCATTTCCCTAATGGTTAATGATGTCGTACACATGGCATACACACATGCAGGCATGAGTGGGTTCTAAAAAAATGAGAGGGATCTCAGGAGGCTGAGAAGAGTTAGACAAGGGTCAGGAGTAGGCATGCAGAAGGACACTGCAAAAGCTTTTTAAGGTTGGATGTGTCTGCCAGGTTCTACTGATCCCAAAAGGGCAAGAGATGAGGCTGCAACCTTGGTGAACAACAATTATAGAGCTGGGATTCTTAGGACCACACTCCAGGGTTTGGATGCCAGGAAATTTTTGTTTACCAGTCTAAGAAGAACACAAAGAAACTTGTCTCTTCCCTTTATAATAAAAATATTTTTTATAATATCCACATGGGCATTAACTTATGCTGTTACAGGCATCTGTGATGTTATATATTTAGTAAAGTTATATTCATATCATTAATACTCATTAAAAGAGTAATATTAAAATAGTGTTTAAAAATCTAAACATGCAAATTTGTATTTATCTGAAATGCTTTGGAAATATGTAGCAGAAACTAAAGGAGTCTAAGCAAAATGATGACGGGAAAGGGCAAGCCACACCTCAGACAATGCAAGGTTGAAAGTCTGGTTGACCGAGTCATCATGAAACCATCAGAACCCAGAAACTTCTCACTGTCTACACATTGACCTCAGCCTCCTCACTCGGCATCCATCCACATATTCATGCCAAATACTCAGTGACCAGTTCACAAATGGTGGCAGGACACACAGCACTGTGACTGACGATGCAAGAGGCAACCTAAACTCAAGGCCTGGTTCTGCTCCTCGCCGACTGTGCCCTTGGCCACTCTCTCAGTCTCAGTCTTTTTATCTGCAAAACGGGAATAATCATGGGACTTGAATTACAAGGTCTGTGTGAGACAATGATTAGTGCTCAGTGCCTGGCATAAGGACACACTCCTTGCTTACTTTCCTGCACAGTGCTGGGCACTCAGTGTTTGGAATGAAATAAGAACAGTTCCTCCATGGAGTGCTTTGCAATTAAGAGACCAATATTCATTAAACCAAAAACCTTTTTCCTAGTTAAAGGAGAGTAAATCAATGGACAGCATACATAGTGGTGGCTGCTATCTACAGCCTAGGTGTGTGGAGACTGTGCCTTCTACGTTTGTGTCATTACACTCCGTGATGTTCTCACAACAATGAAGTCTCCCAACGATGAGCTTCCGAGAGTGTAGCTCTGTCTTCAAGAGACACGTGACTGTAAAGGCTCTGAAATAACCAGTCGGGGTGAGAAGCTTTTTCCAGTCCATTCACTTGTGGGTGGGGAAGGGAGGAGCAACACACTGTACTGACATGACTTCCAGGCCCATTCCTTTGGATGGAAGAATGATTCCCAGACAGAGAGATGGAATTCACTAGCTTATAGACAGAAAGACACTCCAAAAGGTGTCCACCACAATAATCATTATCTCAGCACCTCATTTATAACATTAACCCAAACTTAGAGAGAAGCCTGCACACTTGTTCAGAACAGTCTTGCCTCGTTCCCTATCACCATAATGCTATGTAACAGATAAGCACAAACATCAGCAGAGGGCAATAGTAAGTCTGTTGCTCCTGTGTCTGGGGTCTGTTGAGGATCAGCTGACTGTGCTGACCTTGGCTGGACTTTTTCACATACCTGGTGGTTGGTTGGCCAAGCATGACAGGGTGACTTGGCTGCGTTCCACATGCAGGTCATCCCCCAGCAGACCAGCCCAGGTGTGTTCTCAAAGTCATGGCAGTAACACAAAAGCAAATGAGTCCAGGCACATTTCAAGCAACCCCTTACCAACATCCCATCGACTGCAAGCAGGTCACATGGCCATGTACATATGGAAGTGATAGGGTGCTACAATGTTAGTGACAAAGGTATGGACACAGGGAGAAGCAAAATATTGGCACCATTTTGGCAATCTGCCATAAGCATCATTCATAACAGAAAAAAATTCTGAAGTAACCCAAAAGAAAATAGGTTAAATAAACTGTTACAACATAGAGTGGCATCTGTCCTTTGTCTACTACTGCTTTAACAAATTACCACCGACTGAGTGACCTAAAACAATACAAATGTATTGACTTGCAGTTCTGGATGCCAGAAGTCAGAAGTGGACTCCAATAATCTGAAATCAAAGTGTAGACAGAGCAGTGCTCCTTTCTGGAAGTTCTAGAAGAAGGTCTATTCCTTGCCTTTTCCAGTTTCTAGAGATAAACTGCTTACCTCATGGCTGCTTCCTTCAGCTTCGAAAGCAATAACATAGCATCTTCAGTACTCTCTCTGTTCCTCTGTTTCCCTCATCACATTGCCTTCTGTCTCCAATCTCTTGCCTCCTCCTTATGGGGACCCATGTGATTACACTGGAGCCGCCAGGGTAATCGGCCATCCCCAATTGTTTATCCCATCTACAACTGCTTTCATGCTATGACAGAGTAGTTGTCCCAGAGACCAGGTGGCCAGCAAAACTTAGAACATCTACTACCTGACCCTTTACAGACAAAGCTCACCAACCACTAGGCCAGCCTTTCCTCCCAGGAGCTCTTTACTATTCTAAAGTTGTTGATAACTGATAGTAATGCAAAATAATCATTTTCTATAGACATGCAAACTCCCTAATATAAGGTAGAAGGTCAACTGACTTCTCACCTTCACTATGGAAGAGCTCAATTTGAATCATAATTTTAACATTTCTTATCCATAACTGTGTCTGCCATTTGTATTCTCCTTAGAACTAGTAGTAACATATTATCAGTTCCCCCATTCATTAGTTAGAGAAATTAATTAATTAAGCTCTTTAACATACATTTGTTTTATATGTACATGGGAATCACGATTTCCCTTTATCTTCAATTGTTCTTTACTTGCTAACATTGTTGACCAATAATTACCATTATTTATTCAGTAAGAGTTTGGAGAGAGACCTCAAACCATTGTTACAAAATGCCATTCACCTTCATTGATGCTACCACATCTGTGACAAGAGCAGTGGGCTACCTATACATCTTGCTTTGGAAACTTTAGAAAAAGGTTCCCAGATTTAATATCATCGTTGGAAGTTGCCGGATAATTTGATGAGTATTAAACTGAAGAGGCAGTGAGAACAGTCAAGATGGAAAACAGATTCAGAAGTCGTGAGTAACTAAGTGAAGGTTGGTGCCAAAAGGCTAAATGAGTTCCCCTAGTGATTGTGAAAAGAAATAAGAAAGGAAAAGGCAGGCAAGTGGGGAAGGATGGGCTAAAGAAGCCAAAGACAGCTGGACAGGGCAGCATTAAGAGCCACAGGCTGGAGGAGTTCCAAGACAGGAGCATCAAGAATGCCTTGTAGCAAAGATTGTCAAGGAAGTTGAGGCTTAAAATAAATCATGGATTTGAGCAAAAATGAGGTTACTAATGACCTTGGCAAAAACAATTTGAGAAGAATAGTGTCTTGAAGGTAAGCAACAGTAGGTTTGAAGTAAATTTAAAGGAAAGAGGAAGTAGAGTTGCAAAGTGCAGACACCTCTCAAAACAGTCTGCTGAAAAAAATGAAGCATGCCTGATTGCTACAGGGTTGTTATGACAACCAAATAAGACAAAGGTGGTGAATGCTTTTCTGAAAGGCTTTTTTAAAATTGAGGTATAATGTATCAATAGTCAAGTTAACCCTTTACTAGTGTACAGTCTATAGATTTAACAAATGCACACATTTTTGTAACCATCACAAAATCAAGATATAGAAGAGTTTCATCACCCCAAATAGCTCTCTTGTGACCCTTTGCAATTAACCCTTTCCCACACCTTCAACCCATAACAATCATTGTTCAGTTTTCTGACCCCAGAGTTTTGCTTTCCCCAGAAGGTCATATAAATAGAGGTATAGACTAGGGAGTCATTAGAGTTTGGTTTCTTTCACTCAGCATCATGCATCCATGCTGTTTTGTCTATTGGTATTTTATTTTCCTCTACCACAATTCCTTGTGTCCCCTTGCCCCTTCCCCTTCTCCTTCCCTCTTAACCTCAGAGTCCTAAGGGTGTTTGTTGATGACCAATAGCTTTTGAAAATGTTTTATGTTATCTATTTTTTATCATTCTGACTTACTTTGCTGCATGTAATTTTTTTCAAACTCCCTCCATTTTGTTGAAAATGACTGCAGTTCATCCTTTTGTGGCTATGTAATATTCTACGGCATTTATGTACCACATCTTTTTGATTCATTGAAGGAAATTTAGGCTGCTTCCATGTCCTAACTATTATAAATAATGCTGCTGTGTGTGAACATATAGGGTTGTTTTTTTTTATGGTTTCATATTCTGTGGATAGGTGCCCAAAAGTGTGATTGCCCAGTCACATGGTATTTCTGTTCTTAAATTTTTAAGATAAATCCAGACTGTCTTCTGTGATGGTTTCACCAGTTAACAGTTCTACCAACAATGTAATAAGAGTGCATTCTTCTCTGCGTCCTCTTCAGTACTTGTTATTGGGGGTCTTTTTTATGTGTACCATTCTCACTGCTGTGAGGTGATATCTTGCTGCATTTTTAATCTTTATCTCTCTTATTAGGTCTTTTGGCCTTCTGAATATCTTCTTTAGTGAATTGTCTGCCCATATCTGCTGCTGGAGTCATTTGTTGTTGTTGTTGTTGAATTGGATAAGGTGTTTTTTTTAATATATCTTGGATATTAATCCCTTACCAGCCATGTATTATATAAATATTTTCCCATTCAATAAGGTATCTATTTAATGGTCTTGTTATTTTCTTTTGATGTAAGAAGGTTTTTAACTTGAAGTAATCCCAACTGTTTATTTTTGTATTTAATTCCTTCGCCATAGAGTTGAGTCTTCAAAAAGGTCTTTATTGTTGAGATTGTAGAATGCATTGCCAATGTTTTCTTCATGTATTTGGTATTTTATTCTTTATTGTTGAATAACACCCCCCTTCAATGTGAAGACACCTTGGAAAGTGTGAAACACGATAGAAAAATATAGGAAATTATTATTCTTGGCAAAATATATGCATGCAGAAAGGGGTTGTATCTTTGCATCTGAGACAGATGCAGAGTCATAGACATTATTCAAGTGAAAGTAGTTTATTTTAGAGGTGGTTTCAAGAGATCCGGAAGGGGAAAGGAAAATGAGACAGGGAAAGAAGACAACCTGTACAGGGTGTACAGGGTGTGTTATCAAGCAGGTGGGCAACTGAAACTCAGTCCCACTGGGCCCCTTGGGAAGCGACATAGAGTACAGATTTCAGTGTTGTGAAACAGATGGAGGGTGATGGAACTTTGGTTTTGACCTACCTTCTCCTCGTAGTCACCAGTTGACAGTTGCTCAGGGAGGATATTCATTCCTTGGCATTTCTGGTAGATTTCATCTGCGAAGATCACAATGTGGCCCTCAAAGGCCAGAGAAAACCTTCAGACAAATGAATGCAGGTTCTGACCATTGGTGATCGGACCAGCATATGATGATCATGAATTGACAGCTCCTACTACAACTAAGATACAGTCAGATCCTGAACTGTCTCCTCTTAATTTTCATAACTTTTCTTGAGATGTAAACATCAAACATTTTTCCAGCTATTTAAGATGCTTTGCATGGAGGCCTTCTAAATCATCTCCATGTCCTCTAATTGGGCTTGTCACTCACAGCTAATATTGTTATATTTATAGTTACTCTCTCCATATAGGGTCTGAAGGTTTATTTTTGAATTTGCAAGTCAAGGATGCATAGCACAAGTACATGTGTTCATGCAGCTATTTATTTATCTCTTTGGAAAAATGGGGTGTCATTTTCCATATTTTCCCTTGCCTTGCTCTGCCTACCTCTGACTTTTGGCTATCAGTCTTTTTTAATGTTTAACTTTTATAAATATATCCCATGAGCTTTACATTAAACCAAATATTCACAAATAGATTACTTCACTTAGTCTTTATGGTAACACTAGGACACGGGATTCTTAAACATTTCACAGATAAGAAAATTGAGGCTCAGACTTATTTTAAAAATCAGTTAAGTTTCCACTTCTGTTGTGAATAATTAAAAACTGAAACTGAATTGAACATGAAAAGAATTATTGATTCTGTGGACTTAACAGTGCTCTTCTAAAATACATAGGTTAAAGCCCTAATGTGACTATATTTAAATATTGTGTTTTTAGGAGGTAATTTGGGTTAAATGAGATCATAAGGGTGGGTACCTAATCCAACAGAACTGGTGTCTTTGTAATAAAAGTAAGTAAGAGAAATAGAAAGACAAATAGAGATATCGCCACACAAATGAATCAAGGAAAGTCCAGGTAAAGATACAGCCACTGCCGGCCAGGAGGAGCATTCTCATCCAAAACCTAGTTGGCTGGGACATTGATCTTGAACTTCTAGCCTCCAGAACTGTAATAAATTTCTGTTATTTAAACCACCCAGTCAATGGTATTTTATTATAACGACCCAAGCATTAATATATTGACCCAATGATGTCACCAACATCCTAGTTCCTTCCCATTTCTCTGTTCTCCATGGTGTCAGCTTCAACTGATCATTGGCTGCCTCTGTGATCACACGTTGACTGCTGGCTGCCCTGGAGCTCATGCCTTTTATTCACAACCAGACACAGATTCACTGATTGGCCCAGCCTATATCACCTCTCAGCCAATGATTATAGGCAGGTAGATGGAGGACATTGACTGGACTATACTGGGTCACACGCACTACTCAAGAACTGAGGGGAAAGTCACATTACCCTAGAAATAAATGGAATCTGAAGCAAACTTTAGTGAGAAAGGAAAAAAGGTGGAAAAGAAGCAGGTAATGCATGAGTGCTAGTCTGCTTGGGCTGCCTCGGCAAAATGCCTAGATCAAGGTGTCAGTGAGTTTGGTTTCTCCTGAGACCTCTCTGCTTAGCTGGCAGATGGCCGTCTTCTGTCTATGTTCTCACATGACCTTTCTTCTGTGCCTGTGCATCCCCTTGTCTCTTCCCCCTCTTATAAGGACACTATTCCCATGGGACTTAGGGTTCCACCCTCATGACTTCATTTAACTAATCACCTCTTTAAAGACCTCTATCTCCAATACAGTTCCACTGAGGGTGAGAGTTTAAACATATGAATTTGGTGAGGACACAATTCAGTCCTTAACACTGTGCTAGTCAGGAATGTAGTTACCTGTTAAGCTACCAGTAACTTGAGTTAATGTGGCTTAAGTAGATAGCACTTTAATTTTCTCACATAACAAGAAGTGTAGAGGTAGATTGAGGGTCTGGTCTGTCCAAGGAGGTAACTAACTCATCAGAACTTCCTTTAGCATGAGACCCTGGACAGGATCAAAGTCCCTGTTCCAGTGCCCTTGTATTCTGTCTTGACAGTTTTCAGAACACAACTCATCAAGATTAAATGTCCAGAAAACACTTTTAAAAATAGGTTGTTTTCCTTTATCTTCCTAAACTAAGCTCCTCAGTAGTCTTTAACTCTCTTTAAACAACTGTCCCCTAAGTGTGATCTGTGGCCCCCTGAGGGTCCCTAAGACCCTTTCACAGATCCATGAGTCTGTGGTATGTGAGAACCAACTCCTATACTGAAACAGCACTAAAACAGAACTCAAACAGTGCCAATGGACAGTGAACATGGTGCTAAAGACAGCGAGCAGGGTGGGGGACAGGTCACTGTCTATGGGTGCACACAATTGCCAGACAACTCAGGCTCAGGGTCCAATAACAACAGGGTTTATTTGATATACAGGAGACTGGGGGAAAGGAAAGAGTTTCTAAGGCCACAGTGGCCGGCTGTATCATCCCAGGGAATGTTGCAGTGTCCACAAGTCCCAAACAAAGGCCACCCATGTTAGATGAAGTGAAACTGCAGCAGCCCACAACAGCCACCTGAAGGCTGGGTCAGTTGCCAGACCCAACAGCAATGGGCTCAACAGCACCAGAAAGTGGTGCTGGAGAACTAGAAACTGTGACCAGCTCTTTGAAACACTGGGCCAAGCCTGATGGTGCTTTTTACAGGCAATATCAGAAGCAGGTGCAGCAGCAAGTCTCTGCAAAGGTCTCTGGAGGTGTAGAGACCTAGAAGTCTAAAAAGTTTGCAAAGATCTCTGTGCCTCTCTCTCTTCAGAGGCTGGGAGAAGAATCCTTCTTCTTCTAAGGTAAGCTGATAAATGCTTCCTCTTTGAAGGTTAGCTGCTGACTTCTTCAAAGGTGGTCCTGAAGGATTTCTTCTCTCTGGGGAGGCTGGCTACAGAATGCCTCAAGATGGCTCTTGTGCTGTCTTATATCCCTGTCAGGATGTCTCACATTACAAGCCTGATCAGATTGTTTTCAATTCTAATTGTCTGATTGGACCATTTAGCTCCAATCAGCTCATTTTCCACTTTTCAATTGGAATAATTAGCTAATGAAGTGAGCCTGAATCTGATTGGTCCATTTAGCTCACACCTGATTGGCTAATTTTTGAATCCTAGAGAGAGATATAAAAGGGGAACAAGCCCAGCCTGGCCAGCACTCAAGTCAGGACAGGCTGGTGGGCTTGTTGGCTCCAAAAAGCATGGCCAGAGTTGGCCTCCCTGGGGCTGAGGGAGGGGGAATGCTCAGGGGTGGGAGAGGTAAGGTCAGTTTCCCTCAGCCCCAACAAAGCTGTCAGAGGCTGTGGGGATCTAGTTACAATACCAGCTAGAAAAAAATGAATTGTTAAAATTTTCAGGAATTCTGTGAGTCAATTAGCTTGAAATTAGCCACAGAAGAAATATTACACCATGGAACCTGAGATACAGAACTTTTAATTTCCCTTCTTTCTTTCTGGAGAGACAATGTTAAACATTTGACAGGATACCTATGTTCTTACTAATATTAAGACATTATTTCCCCTTTCTCTGAGTTGTCATTTGTACTGTTGGTATAAAAACAATAGTGGGGCTAGGCCTTTAGCTGGAATTAAGGCAGTAACATCACACTGTATTAGTAGTTTGTGGTTGTATTTCTCATCAGCACTCACTCACAGCAAAGGTAGAAACAAAGGAAAGAGGGAGGGTGAGAGGGAGGGGAGGGTAGAAGTGGCAGCTACATTGAAGCATGTCCTCAATTAACAAGCTCCTTTCAAAATTAAAAATAGAACTACTCTAGATCCAGCAATTCCACTTCTGGGTATATAGCCCAAAGAATTGAAGGATCACAAAAAGATTTGCACAGCTATGATCATATTAGCATTATTCACAATAGTCAAGGGGTAGAAGCAACCTAAATACCTATCAACAGATGAATGGATAAACAAAATGTGGTATAGACATACAGTGAAGTATTATTCCTGAAGAAGGAAAGAAATTGTGCCACAGGCTACGACAGTGGAAGAACCTGGAGGACACTGTGCTGAGTGAAATAAGCCAGTCCCCAAAGGACAAACACTGCAGGATTCCACTCACTCAAGGTCGCTAAAATAGTCAAAGGCTTACAGACAGAAAGCTAAATGGTGGTGTCCAGGGACTGAAGGGGGAGAGGAGGTTGAGTGGTTGTTCAATAGGAACAGTTTCAGATTTGCGAAATGAGAAAGCTCTGGAGAGATGGCGGTGATGGTGGCACAGCTGTGTGAATGGGCTCAATGCCCCTGAACAGTACACTCAAAAATGACTGAGATGATTTTTGTATGATGCACTTTTATCCACAATTTAAAAAAAAAGAAAGCCCTCAATTAGGCCATATAAATTATTAATTTTATTAAATCTTGACCCTAAATTGCATACCTTTTTCATATTGTATGTGACGGATGGGACCGATGGTGGATAGCTTGAGGGAAGAAGTTGCATGAATGTTTGTGTTGAGAGGCAAATTGACCAGTTTTTTCATGGAAGACCAAGTTTTTCTGAAAGAATGACAGAGAGACTAACTATGGTGATTCAGACTTGGATGGTTGGCAGAAATTTTCTCAAAAATGAACAAAAAAGCCTGCCATTTCAAGGGAAATAATTGGCAATATTTGTTGCCAATGATAAAATTTGAGCTTTCGAGAAAATTAGAATTTTGGAAGACATGCATTAATCACTGTGTTTCATGGCTTTCCAATATTTAAAAACTCTCTGATGAGATTGGTGGTAACAATAACAAATGGGATTTTTGATATTATGTAATGAAATATATCAATACTGTGGAGATCTGTATAACTTAGTGAACTGATATTTTCCAAAAGGCACAATGTCACAAAGTCCATCCAAACTACATAAAAGACCCATTCAAAGTGCAAGGTAGACTATGGACTCTAGTAAGACAGAAGCCATTGAAACAGAGATTGCTCCCTGCAACTAACCTTGAAACCACCCTGAAATCCTGAAAAGGCTATTCAATACTTTTCTCTCCCTTTTCCAACTACAGGCCTATAGAATTTCTTCATAGATTTCAACCAAAACATTATCACTGCGGAGTGACATGATACTGTCATAAATGTAAAATAGCTGTCTTCTAGGAAACCTGACATTAAAGAGTGCGTACAAGTATGTAAAGCAATACTACTTTCTCACTAAAAGTTTTTATTTATGTTAACATCCAGTGGGTGTATCTGTTGGTTTAAGTAAATTTATTTTTTTTAAGATTTATGTTATTTATAACTGGGGTGTAGGCCAGAAGTGTGGGATGTGAGAGGATTCACCGGAGACAGAGTGGGGATCAGAACAGGCACATCTACTGAAGTACACTGCTGAGGGGAGCAGAGGGCAAGACAGGAGAGGTCTGCTGCACCATGTGGGTTAGCTCCCTGGCTGGGGATCGAACTCAGGCCACAGTGGCTGGCAATAGCTTGATAGTGCTGAAACTTTAACCTCTGCACCACCAGGGAGGCTCCTTTAATAAATTTAAAATGTACATTGTAAATGTTTTCATTTTTAAATTGTAATTGTTTTCAATTTTCATTTTTAAAACAATTTCTGACCACAGAATCCAATAGCACACAAAAGGTTGTCATTTTCTGCCACCAACTTGGGGGTGGCTTGTTAAATAATAATGGATAATCAGAACTTACAGGACTAGAAATGTTCATAATTTTACCCCTCCCTGTGTCCCTACCTTTTGCTATTTTCCTCATTGCCAGAGGCCAGCTCCAGGTAAAGTTATTGACGGTTCCGAGGGTGGTGGAGAAGGCGTCGGCGAAAGGAGGGAAGGGGAGTGAGAGACAGCACACACACCAAAGAGTGATCAGGCTGCTCTGTTTATTGCTCCAACAGCAGGGGTTTTTATACCATAAAATTGGCTAGCAGGCATAGTTTCTAAAGATAATGACTGACTACAAAAATGAGGTAAAAATTACAGGATACATATTTTTGTTAAGCACATGATGGATTACATTTTGATTACAATCAGGAGGTTTCTGGGGAAAATATTTTTTTTTGTTTAAGGTAAGTTTTCTGAGATATGAGGTATAAACATAATGATTAACCCTTGCCCTGAGCCTGGAGCCTAAAAGGCAATAGCATAATGTCCTTTTTGCCTGGAAACCAGAATTTGATCAAAGGAACCATCTTATTCCAACTCCCTGAAGAGGGTAATCACAGAAACCATCTTATGCTGATTCCTAGAAGCAGGCAGGGGAATGTAAGGAAAGGGAGAGTAAATGTTTTTGTACAGACACCAACCCTTGATCAGGCAAGAATGTATACTTATCAAGAGAGCAGCTCAGCACCTGGACCCAATCATGGGGTCTTGGGCAATGGAGAGGTTATATATGCAGGCACATCTTAAGAAAGTTATAGGTCTAACTTAGAAAATATTTGTGAGTTAAAGTAGTTACAGGAAGAGATGTCGCCTCTTGGCTACCTAATAAGGAACTCTTCCTTGAAGGTCCTAGCTCCGTGCTGTGCCCTCAGGCAACTCAGGCGAGCCAAGGCTCAGCACCTCATAACACTTTCATCGTGAACACTGGCTTTTAGACTCAGTCACATAACTTGCTTACACTAATGGAAAAAAGACAGAATGGATGGTGTGTCACTTCTGAACTTATGCTTCAGAAATCGTGTCTTTACTTGCTCCCATGTGCCTCTGCCATTGTGAAGAAGGGCATGCCCACACTAGTCCATTGACCTCAGGAGGAACATGAGAAACGTGGAGAGTAGAACTCAAGTGCCCCAGCCAACGTCAAACTGCTGAAATAAATGAAAGCACACCACTGTTATTTTAAGCCCCAGAGTTTTGAGGTGCTTTGTTACTCGGTGTTTTTGTGGCAGCAGCTAGCTGATGCACCAGACATTACATGCATCACTTCTGCTTCTATCCTCCAAAAATAACTTAATCAAGAGTTACACCTGGTCCTTAAAGAGGCTGGAGAATATATCTCAGCAGTCAGATGCCCAGGTTACCTAAACTATGGGGGAAATGGAGATGGGTTTTTGGTAGACATCAATTGTTGCCATGAGTTGCTAATTTTAACAATGTATTACTCCTTCAAATAATTATTTTTGTTGCAAATAGCAGACTCTGGTTTGAAAAAGTTATTGGAAGAATATTGGGGTCCAGAAAATTGACAAGGGCTAGAGAACCATTCTGGGGACACAGGCAGAAAGAAAAAGCATTCCACAATGCCAACAAGTAAAGGCACAATAACCACCTTTTAATATTTTGCTACTCTAAGTGTGATCTCGGGACCACCAGCATCAGCTGAATCACCTGGGAGCTTCGGAGAAATGCAGAACCTTGTACCCGAAAGAGGTTAAATCATAATCTGAATTTTAACAAGATCTCCTGGGAATTCATACGCATATTGAAGTCTAAGAAACTGTGTTTTAGCAGACACAGTCTGGCTGGGACTCACTGGTGCTACCATGTGTAAACAAATTCCCAAATGTCACTTGGAGTCACTCATTCAAAGTCAAAGCCTCTTGGTATGAGCAAAAAATCAATTCTGACCCCAAGTCACCTGATTTTTCCTAGCCTGCCAAAGGACAAGAAGAGGGAGGCTACAGCCCCCACAGTCTCTGCTCCACATCAAGGGTCAAAATACCACCATTGTGGGGCCTCCCGGGTGGCACAATGGGTTAAGTCACAGCACTGTGAAGCTATCCAGAGCCACTGCAGCATGAGTTCAATACCCGGCCAGGGAGTGTCCCACATGGCACCGCAGATCTCTCCTGTCTCACCTGCTGCTCCCCTCAGCAGTGTATTTCAGTCAATCTGCTCCCCACTCTGACTCTAGTGAATCCTCTCACACACACCCACTTCTGGCCTACACCCCAGCTTATATGCATAAATAAATAAATCTTAAAAAAAAAAAACACCGTTATGGGGAATTCTCCTAAAACAAGGAGACTTGGACAAGTGTCAACTATAGGCTTCATATGTGAATCCACATGAATCTACCTACAAATGCCTTTAATTTTTTAATTTATTCTAAAAGAACCACACTGAGCCCATTGTTTTACATCTTACACATTTTCACGTAGTAATTTATCTTGGAAAACTTTCCAAAATAGCACACATTATGTAGATCTATCTTCTTAATAATTGCATTAGAATTCTATTGTGTGGAGTGCCTTGATTAATTCAAACAGTCACCAAATGACAGACACTCCTCAGTTTTTAGCTATTTCAAATAATGCAACAGTGAACAACCTTGTGCCTATGTATCTCAGCACACTGTATTTGAAGAATAAATACCTAGTAATGAGATTGCCAGGTCAAATGACCAACATTCACCAATATTCCTGCAGGAGGATTGCACCATCTTGTACTTTCATTATTAATATAAAAGAATGTATTTCCCCAAAACCTGACTAGCAATTGGTATTACCAAACTTTTTAATTCACCTGGACATAGCCTTGTCCCCAAATTTGATGAGCAAGAGTGTAAGTTCGTATTTAAAGCACTCCCTGAAGTACTGGTGATAGTCTACATCTCCACTTAGATGATGAGCACACAAGTGCATGCACTTAAGAAAGTCATCATGCAATCTGCCTAAGTTTACTCAAGAAAATAAATTTGATTACTGTTATGGCCTTTGCAGAAAGACAAGAAGATCAAAGGATGGTTAATTCCTCAAGATTGAAGACCAGAGGAAGAGGCACATGGACCAGAGAGATATGTGAGGAAGCTGCACTTGCTTCTCAGCCTTGGACTTGCACCAGGGACTTGGGGGACCTAGAAGGAGACACTTGAAAGAGACAGAGACGTGGTGAGAGACCCATGGAGAGGTTCACTATGGCAGTCTTTACCTTGACTTGTATTTTGATTTTGCTCTTTTCTTTCTAGACTTTTCTGGCCCCTTCTGCCTTTTCCTGTGGTTCCCCACCAGAAGCCACCTTAGACTTGTGGCAGGCTTTCAGGCCTCAGAGGCCCTGCTTTGAGTCAGCCTTGTTGCGAGTTATTGTGGAATAGAGACAGTTTCAGTTTTGCAAGATGAAAAGTGTTCTGAGATGGATGGTGGTGAATGTACTCAATGCCAATGAACTGCACACTTAAAAATGGCTAAGATAGTAAATTTTCTATAATGGGTATGCTATCCCAATGAAAAAAATTGGGAAAAAAATTCAATTATCTCAAATCACTACTTCTTTGTTCTGAACACATTACTTTCTTAATGCTTCTTGGATTATTTTAGCATCAGTTAGCCATTTGGAACATCAAATTTCTTCCTGAGTCCCTCTCCTCCCTCATGATTCTATTAGGACGATCTTTTCTAACCCTAGGGGATGGTTGTCTCTCAAGCCTGGAGGGATCCTACAGCAACCACAGACTTTCTCAGAATCACAGGGTTGGGTATCTTTCCAGTGGCAGATCTCCATGGAATGTCAACCTCATGCCTATTAATAAATGGCAGAGCAGGAATGCCTGACTTAGCACCAGCCCTCAGTCCAGGGACACATAGAACATCTAAAAGGCATTCAACCCAAACATCTAGTTTCAATCTAGGAAGGCCATTGGCCGTAGCTGAAACATCTTCTCCTTGCCCCACAAGGACATGGACATAAAGGATACTTACGCGGGTCACAGCTGACTAGGAGGAATGTTTTCTTCTTTTACACAGTACTGTTTTTTCTAATTATAGAAACTATTTGGGCTGCTGTAACAGCATTGCATGCCCTAGGTGGCAAACAAACAAGACATTTATTTCTCATAGGCTGCAGGTTGGGAAGTTCAGGATCAAGGTGTGGCAGAGTCTGTGCCTAATGAGATCTTCCTGGTTCGTACACAGCCGTCTTCTTGCTGTGTCTTCATATGGTAGAAAGGACGAAGGAGTTTTTTGGGGCCCCTTTTACAAATGCACTAATCTCAGTCATGATGGCACCATCCTTATGACCTAATCACATTCCAAAATTCCTACCTCCTCATTTTGGGGGACACAAACATTCAGTCTATACCAAAAGCAATACATGCTCATCAGTCAAAAACTTAATGATATAGGGAAATAAAAGCATCCATTATGGTAGGTAGATGTTTTTAACTGCAACACCCATCATTCCCTTTCTGTCTGATAACAACAGTATGATTTTCCTTTGGAAAATTGCCTCCCCACCCCCCTTTTCTTTCTCATTCTGTGTGATGGAAACAAGTCCAATTGGATCTCTAGCTGTGAGGTAGTGAATGGATTTCTGGACCCAATTCCAATGTGAGTGTATGTGGAGGCCTCCCCAGGCCAACAAGCAATTCTCAGACACACCAGTAGAGTATGCAAGAATTCAGTAAAATTCAACTTAGTTAGGATCAGATTCCATAGATAAAGGGCTCAGTGTCCCAAGACCACCCTCCATTTTAGAGTTTTCAGAGTCAGCCTCAAGCCCAGGCTGTTACCTGTGCTTCTGACCAACCTACTGGCTATAAATCAGAGGTCCTCACGACAATGTCCTTAGGTTAGATTAATTTACGAGACAGGCTCACAAAACTCAGGAAGCCCATTTACTCACTAAATCATCCATTTTCACAAAGGATATTATCCAGGATCTTCCAGATGGAAGAGATGCTTAGGGCTCTCTGAGCCCCTCTTTTGGATTATAGAGGTTTCATTACATAAGCATGAGTGATTAATTCATTGGCCATTGACAACCTCAAGCCTTTCTCCCCCTCCTGGAAATCGGGAGTCAGGGGTGGGGCCTAGGAGGACCAACACCCACTCTCAGTTGCTCTCAAGAAGTTTCATTCATTGACATAGCAAAGGACACCTTTAATATTTAAGCAATTGCAAGGTTTTGGGGAACTGTGAGTCAAAGGCTATAGACGAAGGCCAAAAATGTATGAGAAATACATTTTGGTCATCTGAGTGACCAAACATATTTATTTCCCATAAATCACAATATCAAAGGTGGGTTTTCCCCTCAGGAAGACCCCATCTCCTGGTCTCTGTAATTGGTTTAAGAATGGGAGGGTGACCCAAATTGAGTCAATCTGATGCCAGAATTTGGGCTGGGGCCAGCAAGGAAGAGATGAACTTTTTCCATCCATGCGCTTCAATGTGAATAAAAGACAAGTAAGCCTGGGGTGACCAGAGTCCCTGAGGGGTCAGCATTCCTGAGGATGAAACAAACCTGAGGATGAAACAAATACAAATAGAGAAGGTATCCTGAAAACATCCTTAAAGCATTTGGACCCAGCCATGCCCAAAACTAAGCTACCCCCTGAACTTCTCAGTAATGTGAACCCATCATGATGTTCTATGGTTGTTGCTGGTGTTAAGGGCACTCTGATTTATATTTCTGACCTTGGCAACGAACCTATCTACCTTGCAAAACCAAAGACTGTTAACATCTTAACATTTTTCTCTTAAATGTTTTCTTTGTGCTAGTATTTGGGTTTGCATGTATCTGTAACCACATTGTATCCATATCTATGAATAACTATAGTTTGTATTGCTTGTTTTTTTTTCAGCATTATTCCTGTATAACACAATCTCAAAACTTCTTTTTCTCATTTATAGGTCTGAGAATCACCATGGTTTTTGATGGAGTCAGATTTTCTCGAAGTACTATACGCTGCGTAATCTAAATCATTGCAAAACTACAACCCAGTTCAAATAAAACTATTAATGTGCGTACGGCCCAGACCCTTCAGGAATGAAAGTACAGGTTACCCATCAAGAACTATGACCAGCTGAGGTGCTTAATGAGGACAAAGAGAATATAAAATGGGTAGGAAAAAATGGCAGTTACAAATACCAGCTATGACTATATAACCAGATACAGAAACTAGAACTATAATTATTATTTTTCTTCCACATTTCATTATGAATGTTTGTGTGTGTGTATTTATAAAACAAATACCTTTGTCTAAGGCATAGAGCAGGGCAGTGGGAGGGAGAGAAGTCAAAACAGAGGAGGGAAGAGCACAAGGGACTCTGGTTGATGGTTCCCGGGTGCTGTGGTAGTGGGAGAATTATGAAGACTACACCTGAGGGGTGAAATCAAATATTGCACCAAAATTATGTAAGAAAATAAAAATTAATAAATAATTTTTGAAGATAAAAATTAAAAAATGGAAAAAGAAAACTAGAAGAAGAAATCTTTGTTTTCTTGCATCTATTATCCCCTTATCAAATGGAATTGTAAGCAACCAAACCAGACCTTATGCTCATGCCCAGAATGCCAAACTGTGAAACATGAGAATGTTTTTGCAGAGTTTGTTCGAGATGCCCGCCAAAAGAGTCAGCAAACAGGTTAGTACCCTATGAAAACAAGTCCCCAAATGTCAGGCGTCTTATGATTGCAAAGGGGGAAAGAAATGCAAGAATTTGAGGGGGTTCCAGATGGGAAAGAAGTTAGGGGGTGGGTTTTTTAATTTCCAGGTCCAAGTGAAGGAGGAAGCTAGGTAATGGGTATAGGCAGTCAGTTAGGAGCAGGGTGCCCCAAGCCCTAAGTCTATTTATCAGCCTGATTGAGAAACACTCCATTGGAAACAGAAAGGTACCCTTGTCCCCTACCCCTCCCCCCCCACAAGCTCTAAATCCAGTTATCAGTGTGATTGGAGAGTTCAGAACACCAAGACAATAACACAAATGCCAGAGCAATGGACCAAGGCTGGTTTTGAGAAGGTGGACCAGGTAACATGGGCAAACTCACTGAGCCACAGTAGCTTAGAAGACCCCACAAACTCAGTATACCTAGGGTAGCCTAGGACACTCCCCACAGGCCCAACTAATCAGCAAGAGACATAACACAGAGACAAACCTCAACTCCTTGCCCACTACACCTACTTCTCACCACATTAGTGACTACCCACTCGGGACCCCTCTCCACTTGGAGTGTTTCCCTATCTTTCTTCCTATCTATCAATTAATCTCTTGCTTTTCTGTAACTTTGGTCTCAATGTTGAATTCTTTCCTAGCTGAAGACAAGAATTAAGAATTGAGAAAGAATTGTCCCTGGTGGCACAAGGGGTTAAGTCTCAGCCCCAAGTTCATTCCTGGCCAGGAAGCTAACCCACAGAGTGCAGCAGACCTCTCCTGCCACGCCTGCTGCTCCCCTCAGCAGTGTATTTCAGTCAGTCTGCCTGTTCTGCTCCCCACTCTGTCTCTGGTGAATCTCCTCACCACCCCACACCTCTGGCCTATACACCAGTTCTTGTATGCATAAATAAATCTTAAAAAAAAAAAAACTGAGAAAGAGCCTGCCCGGGGCCCTGTACTCGGGGCCTGCTCCCAAAATCTCCAATTCACAAGAAGGAGCTGGGCATTCTGGGCAGCAGGCAGTGTGAGTCACAGCGCTTGACATTCTCAGCAGGGAAGGTCTCCTCAGGGCAGCAGTCAGCAGATGTTTGTTTTTGATGTCACTAGCAACCAAAAAGGGGTACAGAAAATTTTATTATGAACAGAACACAATCAATTTTCCAAGTTTCCAGGAACGCAGTTGGAGCAAGTTAATAGCTTATGAGGAAGGGGTGGGGAGAAGGAGAACAAAGGGTGGTTGGAATTTAATTCCATTTCTCCTAATTTTTGGCCCAGGGGAGTTTTTGTTGTTGTTGCCAAATGGTGGAGATTGGCTACATGTTAACTTTACAGCATAGTATTTAATTACACTGGTCAACAAATTTTACAAAAGTTATGTTACTGAAATAAAATCAGTCATTTCCTATCAATTTGTATGTGCTCAACACGAATATGACAGTCAAATTCTAATTTTGGCTCTAGTTTTTTTTTGTAATCTGAAATAAATTGATGTTTACATCACAAAATGCGTACCAATAGTAATAGGCCTATGGCTAGTATCTGTAAAAAATCAAGTCATAGACTACTTCTTAGATATCTTCTCTTGTCTCTTATACAGCTGTTCAGGAATAGAATAGATGGAAGACGGTTTCCATTGTGCAAAAGCACAGCCTTAAGACTCAGTTTCGAAGAGTACAGAAACAGTCTCCATTCTTGTGGGTCATGAGTGATTTCTAAGGCATTATGAGGCCCTCAATATCGGAACAGAATACCAGAGTACTTTCCTTTCTGAAAAAAGGCTCCAACTGCTGGTGGCGCTTTCGATAGAAAGCAATTGTGACATCTTCTTCTAGAAGATTCCATTGTTGGAGTCTTGATCCTAGCAATCTTGCCTTGTTCTTGGATAAGTCCAAATCATGACCCAGGTCATTTAGTTCTTCCTGTGTTAGTCTGTGTGGGGTTAATGATGCACCACGGTGAAAATCTCGATCATTGCATGCTGATGGAACAGGTCGGCTCACCTTTGTCCTCATCAGATGAATCAAGAGAATATTCTACTGGAGGTTCTGGAATAGGAAGTCCCTCACCATGTGGAACTGGTCTCAATGCAGATGGAGTGTTTGGGTAAACTATTCTCGACTTCTTTGGCTTCGTAATTCCGCCGGAAAGAGGAGGAACCAAGCAGAAGTAACAGTCTTTTATGTGGATGCTTGGCTCTCTCCACACCATAGGGACTGCAAACGGCATTGATGGTATTTTGCCATTTAACCACTGTGAAAGCTGTGTTGTACATGTAGCACAGCAGATATGTGGGGCGCAAGGCTTATCTTTGTCACCAACCTTGTATCCGAAGTAAAGATGATAAGCCTTCACTTGAGAAGTGATACTTTTCTTCTGGTTGGCAAATGTCACTTCCCCACAAATAGAGCAGAAATTGTGCACGCTATTAACGCACTTTCGAGGCATTACTGTTCTGTATTGTGCCTAAATGGATAAAAAAAATAACAGTTCTATGGAACAGTAGCTTAAACTGTCTCGCACAAAGTCTGAAATATTTTCAATGCTCAACCTTTCCGACAGGGTTTTCTATAGTGCACTGCTGACGTCACCTTACTTCAGCAGCCGCCTGACAGTAGTATTGCATTGCATCAGAAAATGATGCAATCAACTCTGGATGATGTGTGCATGATGGTATTATGCAATGCGATGCAACATTACATCATTCTAGGCTGATTTAGGATGTTGTTGCAGTCCTACTAGATAAATTCACACGGTGAAACATAAAATTAATTATATGAAATATCTTCAAAATGAGAGCTAATAAAAACTTTTCAGGGTTATACTCATGTTCAGCACACCAAGATACTACAGATTAGGGCCTTTTTAAGTCAGTAACGATCTCACGTTGACCAGTGTTATTGTTAATTTTACATCACAATAGCTTTGTTACATGTGGACATCACTCAAGAACATTCTCTTCCCAGGAAATGCTTAGTGCTTTTTCAATTGCAAGCAACATAACTGTTGCATATTAGGTGGAAATAAGACTTTATTATTTATTGCTGTAGTACATAAATTTTTCAACTTTATGATGGTGTGAAATCAATACTCTTACAGTAGAAGCCATACTTGTTGTAAACATGATAGGATGTAAAACACGACACAATATCCAAAAAGTGCTGATAACACAGTACACTGCAGAGCATGGATACTCTGCCCTCATGATCACATGACTGGCAGGAGCTGTGCCACTGCCACCGCCCAGCATCACAATAGTGTATCATAGTGCACACTGCCTGGGAATATATCAAGATCCAAAATTGCCCAAACATAAGCTAATGTTGTTCTCTGAGCATACTTAAGGTAGGTTAGGCTAAGCTATGACGTTCTGTAGATTAGGTGTATTAAGTGCCTCTTTAACTTAAAGATACTTTCAACTTAAAAATGGGTTTATCAGAATATAATACCAGCTGAGCCGGGGAAATTTTTTATGGTTTAAGGAGTTATGTATGGGTTCCAAGTTGACAAGGTGTAGATGGTAATTGTTGATTTTATGTGTCAACTTGGCTAGCTCATGGTACCCAGTTGTTTGGTCAAATACTCTGTTATCAAGGCATTTTGTAGATGTAATCAACATTTACAATAAACTGGCCTTGGGAAACTTCCACAACTGGTTGAAAAACTCGTTAATCCCCCACCTCTGGTTTCTGGTTCTGTAAACTTTGATTCTGAATTTTCTACTCTAGGCTTCTATCAACACCCCACCCCCAACTATATCCCACCCAAAATCAATTGGGGAGTTGAAGGGGAGAGGTCCAGCTTCCATAACCTCCTCATGATGGGGTTGGAATATGGTATCTCTAATGCCAGCCCCTGCACTGGCTGGTGATTGATCATTCCTGTTGATGCTGGATGGAATATAGGCAGAGACCAAGGGGTGAGGTGGGCCAGCTGTTATCCCTCTTAGAAAAGTAGTTGGAGTTGAAAGGTCTCTAAATGAGAGAAGAAAAAATTAACAATGTAACTGAGTACTCAAGGTCCAAAGAGCAGAGTGAAAAATATAGCAGCTAAGGACTCCAGGACAGGCAGTTTCCATGGGAGCACCCCATTATAGATCTACTCCCCCACCAAGTGGAGACATTTTTCTCTAAATCTTGTGGCTCATTCAGGAAGTTTTCTTACATAGGGCATTATCTGTCCATGCTGAACAACATCCCTCCTCTATTACAGATAAAGGCATGTTCCTCCTGGGTGGCAGTAGGTAAATAACTACCTGTTTTAATATTTATTTACTTATGCATACAAGCTGGGGTGTAGGCCAGAGGTGTGGGGTGGTGAGCGGATTCGCCAGAGACAGAGTGGGTAGCAGAACAGGCAGATCAACTGAAGTACACTGCTGAGAGGAGAAGCGGGTGAGGCAGGAGAGGTCTGCTGCGCCATGTAGGAATCTCCCTGGCCGGGTATCGAACTCATGCTGCAGTGGCCCTGGATAGCTTCACAGTGCTGCATTTAACCTGTTGCACCACCAGGGAGGCCCAGGTAAATAACTATTAAGAGGAATTTAACGGTAGAATTTTTCTAGGGATGCATTGGTGGAGGAGAGGAAAGAGTAGGTAGAAATTAGAGGAAGATAGAAGAATAGGTGTGGCCATCCAGTTTAAGATCTGGGTTGCCCCTCACTTTCTGGATGGCCATCTCTTGGGCTTGGTTCAGCAGTCCTCTTTTGCTGTCCTTTGAAGAGGTTTATTAGGTAGCAAGACCACTGGGCCACAACATTCCTGCCTGTCAAGTAAAAGGAGTTTTTGTCATTGTTGCAAAATGGAGGGGATCCTAACAGGAGATTAGCTTGTTTGAGTAACTCCACGAGCTGGCAGGGAAGTGAAACCCACTACTCAGGGATAAGTGGCACTGCACCCCATCTGTTTGAAAAAGAGGGTTGTTTGGCTTGTGGTTAGGTCATCCGAGGTCCTCCTGGCTTCACCAGATGTCCAGGCAGTATGTAACTTGCACCTTAATCTTAGGCATGATGCCGCATTGCTGGAGAGCATTATTTTTGAGGATTTGCTGTGGAATAATAAGAAAGATAGAAATATTTCCCCAGAGGGCTTTATTCCTAATCAAAGTGCATTGTACACAGATCAGCACAAGGGGTCAGGTTGATTTTTTTTCTTCTTGTCCTGGGGAACTAACTTCCCAATGAAGTGAGGTGAAGTCAGGGAGAACTTTAACCTTGCTGTCATGGAGACCATGTTTTTCACCCCTAGGGAGGGAGGGTATTTACATGAGGATTTCCTGAGGTGATAAGCCACCTGGTCATTGGCAATTCCAGATATTTGATGACGGGCAGAAAATCATGGAAATTTCCTGGAATTGATAAATAAAGAGAAGCTTAGGATCTTGATATTATGACTTAAGAAATATTTGATAATTTGATTTTCTTCCCATTCCTGACACAGAACTCCTAAAACCCTTGGAATTTCCTAAGAAGAGAGGGAGACCGGTATCTCTTACTATGTTAATATTGTAATTTCAAAACCCCCTAAGGTTGGGGCTGGTTACCAGAAGAGTCAACCACATGTGATTAGAGGGTTGGAACTTACAGTCCCACCCCAGAGGGACTGGACCAACCACCTACTGGAGTCTGTGCTCTTCCAGGAACTTCCCCCCTGACAGTCCCCATGGAATGAAGAGGGACTCGAGATTGAGTGCAATTGCCAATGATTTCATCAATCGTCACTATGTAATAAAGTCTCCTGTCATGCAACCATCCCAGGCGGGGCAGGTACATTGTTGATTTGGGCAGATGAAAAGAAAATTTCAGAGACTTCGGTATTTCTATCATGCCTTTAATGCTGAATCAGGAGGCCAGACACAGTCAGACCGGCAAGCAGCGAGGCAGCAACTGAGCCCACTAGCCTCAGAGTGACACCGCTGAGAATGCCAGAGCTGAGGAGCCCCTTCTATCCCTCAGTCTCGGCCTGGGTTTCCGTATTTACATATGCATATGCCCCGTGCTGGCTTCTCGCCCAGGTGGCCACAATTACAGGTGCACATGCCCACGGTCCCAGCGCCCTCCACAACACGTTATCACATGTGGCAGTGAACCCTGGGAGGAAAGCAAAGCCACAGGCAGCAGCTGTAGAGGCTGGTAGCAGAGGCGGAGAAGAGCCTGAGTACCTGTAGGGTAAACAAAAGATTGATCAGGATTTTCTGCCCTACAGCCATTAGCATTAATGATAGACCCCTGCGGTCCTACACAGCGGTGCCTGATGGTGGCACCTGAAGCAGGGTGTGGGTGAGCATGAGTCGGCGCACCTGAGCCCAGAGACTGAGCATGTAAGGTGGCGGAGGGCAGTTTGGCAGGGTACAGCAGAGAGACCACCAGAGAGCCCAGAAAGAGTGAAGATTTGCTGTGGGCTAGGAGGCCTGCCAGCCTTTTCCTTCCCCACCCCCAATCCCAGCACCCCTGCCTGCCATGTACCTGGTTACCTCACTACAAAAGATCATTAAAAGCCTAAAAAGCCACCGAGGGCTCCAGGACTCCTCCTTCACCCGTCTGCTTGAATCATCAGAAACCTGCCTTGTGCCTTACTGGCACTGCAGTACCCATGTTCCTTACAATCCCATTAAAAAAATCCACCCGGGACCAAAGACCAGGGCCGTCTCTGCTTGGCCATGTGGACGACTCCCACTGTTACCGGAACCAAGCTGTCTTAGCTGTGGGAGCTGACATGAGCAGTGGTGCCTCTTACCCCGCTACTCCAAGTCAGTTGTGGCAGATGCTCTTACCCAGTAACTGCGTTTTGAATGGACCGATCAGGTGCTAGGAGCTGATGGGTAGGTCCAATCAGCTCCAGGACTGAAAAATGGTCCAATCAGACTTGTGGATGGTACTCTGACTGAGGATATAAGCCAGGGACACAGGGACCGGAGGTGGAAAAAATAAAGGGGGGAAAAGAAGGAAAAAAAAAAAAGAGAGAGGACACCAGCCCCAGAGAGAGAAGGAGGCCCCTGAGGAGAAGAACAGGAGAAGACGACGAGGGCACCAGGCCCCAGAAGAAGAAAGACGACAGTTCCAGACTCTGAAGAGAGAAGAGAGAAGTCCGTTCCTGGCCTCCGAGGAAGAAAGAAGAAAAGAAGCGTCCAGCAGCCGCCCTCCGAGGGAGAAGAGAAGCCGAAGGACTCTGCAGAGACTGGGCCTCTGGTCCTGTCTCTGACGTAGCCTGAAAGGAGCACCAGGGGCCCTGGGCCTGGTGTCTCAAAGACCTGTTTGTTGGTCTAACCCAGCACCTCACCAAGAGCTGCCATCACCGATGCCTTCTGGGTGAGGTGGCCGCCACTTGTCGATGCAGTAAACTGTTTTCCCCGTTTGTAAATAAACCCCATGTTTGTTGTTGTTCCTGTAGCCTGAGGTCTCTTGCAATTGTGCACATGGGTGAGACTCACAGACAGTGACCTGTCCTCTCATCAGGCGCTGTCCTTTGTTGCTTTTGACCTTTTGGGGCTTTTTGGTGGCTCTTGCCCCAGAGCTTGGGCAGTCATGCCCTGTCCACCCCTATATCACCTCCTCACTCAGATCCACACAAGGCAACTGTCACACTGTGAAAGAAAATAATCATGAAGTAATTCAGACCCTCTGCGGGGTAAATGGAAGTTACCGGGGTTTTGCCGCCCTCCCTCCATTAGCATCTATGATCAACACCTGTGGTCTTATACACGTGCCTGATGGCGGCCCCTGGAGCACGGGGTGGGTGTGCATAATGGGCTCATCTGGGCCTGGAGACTAAGCACATAAGGGGGGGGGGGCGTCACAGAGGATGGGGGCGGCAGAGGGCCGGGCGGCAGTAGAGTGCAGTAGAGACCAGCGAAGAGACTACTAGAGAATTCCAGAGAGCCCAGAAAGAGTAAAGATTCCCCAGGGCCTGGGAGGCCTGCCAGACTCCTGGCCCCCAGCCCCCCTGCCTGCCTGCGCCTGGTTGCTCACTACAAATGGTGTAGAAAGATCATTAAAAGCCTGGAAAAGCCACCGAGGCCTCCAGGATGCTCCTTTACCCATTTGCCGGGATCCATAGAGAACCTGCTCTGTGCCTTGCTGGCACTACGCCCTCCCACTGCAGGCCTCCAGGGTCTCCCCATCAGGAGCTGAGAGAGAGAAATCGGAGCCATGGACACTGTCATTATCTGGGACAGATCCAAACAGCCTGGCCAGAGCAGGGCAGGGAGGAGCACAGGAGAGTATGGTGGTGGGTCATTGGAGAGCTACGTACCGGGCATACATCTGAGGGGAGAAACCACTTACTGTACAAGGGCGAACAATGACATAAGAAAAAAAAAATTTAAATCCAAAGGACAGAGTTCCAGAATGGAGTACAAGAGCCCTTCAACTCTAATACAACTCTTTGTTCTGGATCTAACCCATGTCTCTTATCTGTTGATTTGGGTCTTTTAATATCTTTTATAATAAACCAGTATCGGGGCCTACCTGGTGGTGCAAGGGGTTAAGTCTCACCACTGTGAAGCTATCCTCAGCCACTGCAGTACGAGTTCAATCCCCAGCCAGGGAGATTCCCACATGGCGCAGCAGATCCCTCCTGTCTCACTCGCTGCTCCCCTCAGCAGTGTACTTCAGTAGATCCACCTGTTCTGCTCCCCACTCTGTCCCTGGTGAATCTCCGCACCTCTGGCCTACACCCTGGTTCTTGTATGCTCAAATAAATAAACCTTAAAAAAAAAAAACAGTATCAGAGTGATCCTGAGTTCTGTGAGCGGCTCTAGTAAATTAATCAAACCCGAGAAAGGGGTTGTGGGAACCCCTGATTTTATAGGTGGTTAGAGAGAATCACAGGTAACAACTTGGGCTTGTGACTGGCATCTGAAGTACGGTGTCATGTGGGGTTGAGCCCTTAACCCATGGAATCTGCCATCATGTCCAGGGTCAGAACTGATTTGAATTGTACCCGGCTGGTATCTGAGAATCGCTTGGTGGTGTTGTGGGAGGAGAGGGACTCTGGTGGTGTTGTGGGAGGAGAGGGACTCACACACTGGAATTGGGATCAGAATTATAAGAATAAAAATGGACAGATTCCAAAGGGTCTTTGGCTTCCACCAATTAATCCCCCACAGATTTTTAAAGAGCTAATGATAGGTTTCAAGCAAGCAATGTTTGGATCACACAATGGGAGAGGGACAGCAACTGCCCTGAGCCACACTCTCACCTGAGAGCCTCGGGGGTCCTGGTTTTATGGGCTTGGCTCTTAGGGCAGGGGAGCAGGCAGCAGCATCAGAGCATGTGTCAAGCTGGGCTCCCCTGGGGCACACTCAGACCAGTTACGTGCCTCTTCACATGTTGCCTGTCTTATTAGCAGCTCAAGACTCCACCCAGGGGGTTGTGTTTTAGCATGCTAGTAAGTCCTTGGTCACGTTTAAGTCAGGTCTTCTGCTACCTGTGAAGGCAGCCATCAGGTTTCAACTGGTTCTGGAGTCATTGCCTGAAGACAGGAAGTCTCTGCAGGGTGGAGAGTCTGTTTCTCACTGGTGACTAACTGGCAGGTTTTGTAATAATAGGAAGCTAATAATGACAGGTTAATAATAACAGAAAGGTTAGGCAAGCAAGATCTAGGTCCAAGGGATCTTGTAACAGAGAAATGTCTTCCATATCCCTTATTCTAAACCAGGACTTCCCAATCCTAATGCCCCTTCACATTCTGAACCTCTCCATCAGAAAAACTATCACAACTTGCAATTATGCATCATTTGTGTCCTTGAGGGTAATTGGCATGAGTTAGAAAACATGTTGACTTTGCTTGTTGCTGTAGACCAAGAACTAATAGCTATTTAGAAAATAAATAACTACCCAAATTTAACAGACACACTTGCTAGGGAACAGAATCACATAGGAGGAGGGTAACCAACCATCAGGATTTGACAGAGCAAAGGGAGCTGTGAGACCCTGGACTTGCTGTGCTAACAAACACAAGGCAACTCCAAGGAGCTCATCACCCTTTATAAAGGAGCTAAATGACAACAGAATAGCTCACCTGAACCTTGTTCTGAACTTTGAAGAGATGACTCCCAAGCAGCTCACCCACCATTGTCCCAGAGTGACCTTATTGCACCTCCATTGCTGTCTGGTCAACATCTGGTGCTGACCAGCCAGCCTTCAGATGTTGCTGTGGGCTGCTGCAGCGTCATCTCGGTGACTCCACCTGTGAGCACCTCCAGCTGCCACTGCGAGTTGGATCCTGGCCCCCTGCTTGCCAGGTGGCATACACTCCAGGCCCTCATTAACAAGACAGCACCAGCCTGCACGCGTGGCCTTTTGTTTGGTACTTCTGGACACTGGACAGTATCTGGGGTGGGAGAGCCAGCCACCTGTGGCCTCTTTGTTTCCCATGTTTACTAAATAAGCCCCATTGTTGTTCCCTGAGGCTGAGTGGTTTTGCAATGGAGCACGTGGGTGAGAAACCAAAGAGACTGACCTGTCCTCTGCCTTAGCACTATCCTTCGAGTTATTTGGCACTACTAGAGCCCTATTTCAAAATAACTTCAAAGCCAAGGAAAAGAGTCTGGCTTCTCTCAAAAGAACCAGAGATAGGTGTTGATAAGGATATGGAGAAAAGGGAACCCTTGTGCACTGTTGGTAGGAATGTAAAATGATGCAGCCCCCATGGAAAACAGCATAGGGGGTCCTAAAAAAAAGAAAAATAGAATTTCTGTATGATCCAATAATCCTATTTCTGGGTATATACCTAAAGGGAACGAAATCATTATCTCAACGAGATACCTTCATACTGTGTTCATTGTAGCATCATTGACAATACCAAGACATGGAAACAACCTAAAAGTCCATCAACATAAGAAGAGATAAAGAAGATGTGGTACATATATTCAATGAGTCCATGTACTCAGTGACTAACTACTAGTTAGTCATTAATAAAGAAGGAAATTCTGCCGCTTGCAACAACATGGAGGATCTGGATGGCTTTATGCTGAGTGAAATAAACCAGACTCAGAAAGACAAATGCTATATGATCTCACTTATATGTGGAATCTAAAAAAAGAACAGTCAAACTCATAGAAACAGAATAGAGCAGAGGTGACCAGGGACTGGGGGTGGGTAGGCGGGGAGACATTTGTCAAAGGGTTCAAGCATCCATTATAAGATGAGTCAGTTCTAAGGAGCTAATGACCTGCGTGGTGACTATAGTTAACAATACTGTATTTTATACTTGAAATTTGCCAAGAGTAGATCTTAAGCATTTGCAACACACACTCAAAAAGATAATTATGTGAGATGATGGATGTATAAATTAGCTTGGTCGTGATAATCATTTCACAAAGTATAAATACAGCAATCATTACCTCATGCACTTTAAATATATGCAATTTTATTTGTCAATTATATCTCACTAAAGATGGAGAAATAAAAAAGAACTTTCTGTGTGTGTGTGTGTGTGTGTGTGTGTGTGTGTGTGTGTGTGTGTGCATGTTTACTGGGTAAGACATGGGGAAGCATTCCCTGGGGGCAGGAGTCATTTGAACTTCTGCCTGCACCAGGAACTCCCAGGTTTTCTGACCAGCCTGTCTGAGGAGAAATGGGAAGGAAGAGGCTTAAACTGATGGCAGTCAGACCTCAAAAATGGAGTGAGCAAGAGAGGACAGAATGGAGAGTTATTGTCTAATGGGAACAATGTTTTAGTTTGAGATAATGAAAAAGTTCTAGAAATGGATAGTGGTGATGGCTGCACAATGTGAGTATTCAAAATGCCATTGAGTTGTTCCTTTAAAATGGCTAAAATGGTAATTGTATGTTCTGTGCATTGCACCATAAGAAATCTGTGGTGCAATGGACTATGGTAGAGGGTTACAGGTGCTTTTGATGGAGAAGAATAATGCAAAATAAGATTAGAACTAGACACACACAAGAAAGTGGGGGTCGAAGAAATCAACATAACCATTAGCACAATCCCTAAGTGCCAGCTCCTAAGTTAGAAATCATAGGTAGGAGCTAGACGGCAGTCTCTAGGGCCAAAGATATGGAGATTGAGCCCATTATAGAATCTCCAGATCTCTTTTCTAATTCTGGTTAGCCAGCAAACAGACAGCCATCTTTGAAGATGAGACCCTCCCAACTAAAAGAAGGCTATATCAGTGCCATCCGTGCAAGAATTCGGGGCAGCCAATTTCTCTGCCCACCTGTGCCTATACAGGTGCTTTCCTTTACCAACTCTGTCCCTCTGCAGGGCAGCGGCCTGCCTGTGTGCCCGTGACCTGCACCCTGCAGGCCTCTCTTAGCAAATCTGCCCCCCTCAGAGGGGCAGCTCTTCCTGTCCACTTGTGTCTGTACAAGTGTCCTTTACTTCCTTGTCCTAATAAACCTGTTCTTTAAGTATAACTGAGTCTCTGTCTTGTGGAGAAACTTGTCACTTGCCGCCAAAGGGAGCTCTGGTGAAACCTTTCCCAGAGTGAACCCAAGGACTCCGCTCTGCTCTCAAATCCATCGACTCTAAAATGACTTCACTTTGGTGATGGGATAGGTATGGTGCCCACACCTGAGGGGAGAGATCCTATATTGTGAAACTTTAACAAGAATGTAAAACAATGGTTTTTCATAGAAAGAAAGGGAGAGAGGGAGGCAAGGAGGGCGAGGGAGAAGGAAGAAAGTGTGGAAGGGAGGAAGGGAGGAAATTTGTGGTGGATTTGTCTATATTTAACATAAATATTTCTAGAAATAACACAGAAAATACAATATTTAATAAAAGATTCTAAAAAGGATCACAAAGACATAAAATATTGTCAAAAATATATACAAATGGAAATTAAAAAAGAAAACATGGCTTCAGGGTCTTCTTTACACTATTCTAACGGGGGAGGTAAGTTAGGGGACTCTGACCTTACTTGAGTAGGAGGGAGTGGAAAGCGCTCTATTATTTTAGGAGGTAAAGAGGTTGACTGAGGATGGATAAAATTGGGGAGATGGTGGGTGGATTGCTCATGCAACAAACCCTAAATAAAGGACCCCCTCATGTGGGCTTTAGGATGATTTAGTTTCTTTGGGGGTGGAGGTGCGGTGGGGAAAGAGGGAGAAGTGAAGGAGTCCTTTAGAAGGAACGGATAAAACAGAAAAATAAGATGGCATCCACTCCTTAAAGAAGGGGTCTACTTCCTACTTTTTCTGTAAAGGGCCAGGTGGTAAACACCTTCACTGGGGAGACCAGACCATCTCTGTCACAACCACTGAACTCACCAGGGACTCAGGAAAGCAGTTGTAGGTGAAGTGTGATTAAGTAGGCAGGGCTGCACTCTAATAAAACTTTATTTGTAGACCTTGAAATTTGAAACTCATAACATTGTCACAGGCATAGACTATTCTCCTTTTGGTGCTTTTCAACAACTTAAAAATGGAAAGAACATTCTTAGTTCATAAAAAAAATTTAGGCAGGGCCTCCCTGGCGGCCTAGGAATTAAGTCTCAGTGCTACCACTGCAACGGCCCACCTCAATGGCCTGAGTTCGAACACCAGTCAGGAAGCTAACCCACATATGGAGCAGCACCTCTCCTGTCTTGGTTGCTGCTCCCCGCCACAGTGTATTTCAGTAGATCCGCCTGTTCTACTCGCTATTCTGTTCTGGTGAATCCTCTCACACACCCCCACCTCTGGCTTACAACCAAGTTCTTCTATGAAAAATAAATAAAATAAATAACAATCTTACAATAGAGGAATAACTATTTTTTTTAAAAATGGGCATCCTGGGCTTACTCTGTGGGGCCCTGTCCCAGATACAGATATCCAGGCTGGGGTTCAGCCATGTCTCTAAAAAGCCCCATAAGTAAAAATCAACAGCATTCTGACACCCAATACAACTGAATCATCCTTCAACATACCATGCCTAGTAAAAGAAGTCAGACACAAAATGTTGCATATTGAATGATTCTGTTTATATGAAATGTGTGTTATAGGCAAATCCAGAAACACTGGAGGTTGATTGCCAGGAGATGGGGAAGGGAAAGAGAGTGGCTGCAAATGGGTACAGTACTTCCTTTTGGGATGATGGGATGTTCTGGAACTAGATAGAGATGATGGTTGCACATTGTGAATGTACTAAATGCCACTGCATTATTAAAATAGTTCAAATGGTAAACTATACATTATATGTTTGTTATCACAGTAAAATTTGTTTTATCCCCGTGGGTGATTTTGATACCCAGCCAAGGAAGCCCTCCTCATCACCTGAGCTTATATTCTTGGCTCTGGGATGAGCATTCCTGGAAAAGCGAAGATCCTTGGGGCATAGACCCATCCTCCTGTCTGTCTGGGAAGATGCATGTTGACCTTGAGCCCCATCATTTGCTTCCTAGGAAAGCAAATGTGGGAGACCAGAGGAAAAAAAATATTTTTTGTTTTGTAGAGAAAACAAAACTTCCAGTTTTACCCTAAAGAAGAGCCCTCAAATGTGCCCATGAGACATCACACCCAACTTGAAGACTTGAAAAACCAGAATCAAGAGTTATGAATGAGAACTACCATATTTTGCCCACTTCAGCACTGCTATGAATTCAATTGCATACCCCCAAAATGCCAGGTCGGAGTTCTAACCCCTAGGATCTCAGAGTAGGATCTTATTTGGAAATAGGGTCATTGTAGATGTAATTAGTTAAGATAGGATATAGTCTCCTAATCCAATATGACTGGGATCCTTACAAAAAGGGGGAAATTTGGACAGAGACACATATACAAAAAGAACATTATGTGATGAAAAACAAAAGTGGAGATTGGGCTGCTGCTTCTATAAGTCAAGGAACACCAAATATTACCTGCAAATCACAAGTTAGAACAGAGGTATATGGAAAACATTCTTCCTTACTGCCTTCAGAAGGAAACCAACCCTGCTGACGCTTTGATCTTGGGCTTCTGGCCTCCAGAACCATGAGACAAGAAATGTTAAAACCCCCAAGCTGGTTGTACTTTATGGCAGCGCTAGACACAAACAGAAGCATCCAGGAAATTTGAAGCACATGTTTGCTGAACCTTGACTATATGGGACAGTTTTGAACAATTGGAAAATCACTGTTAAGGTGCCTTTCAAAACACAGACACTGATCTCTCTCTCTCTCTCTCTCTCTCTCTCTCTGTGTGTGTGTGTGATTTCTTTTTATTATTTATTATCACATACTAAAGCCTAACATTTTGAGTTAGTATCGTATCATAAAAGTGACTTGGGTGCACAGGTAGACTTCTTTTCCTTCATAAAGAAGAAATAATGTTGAATTTCAGCAGCCGCTAGCAAACATAATAAACATCTCATCTGGCAAGATCTCATCTTTCTAAATTAGTTTCTTTTTTTTAATCAATGTTTCTTCAATAAAAATTTTTAACTGGAAAAAAATTAAATCCGATTTGTGGTTTTCCAAGATAAAATTTAGTTATTAATAAAACAAGGACTTTACTGGCATGTTTGGGTTTGATATTTTCAGAGTATCATCTTAAGGACTACGAAAGTATAAATCTCTTCTTTGGTACTTCAGGGAGACCGTCCCGTGTTGACTTCCAGGCATGGCTGGATCCAGGAGCTCAGGGTTAGAAACATGTCTCCATTGTTGGCCCTGCTTTCCTTTGTATTGTCTGAACAACTATGTTAACACATAGTTTAACAACTATGACAAAAGTTCTGGGATTAAGTCTCTTTGGCTTGTCTTGAAACAGTCATAATGAAACTAAGTGCAAAGAAATGGAACACACTGATTGGTCAGTCTTGGTCATATGCCCAGTCCTTAAATCCTTTCTCAAACCACATGGATGAGAATGGGACAATTCTTATCCAAAGGAAAATCAGAAGAAAAAGTAATGGACACTGAACAAGCAAACCCATATACATAAACTACACCTACACTAAGCAGACAATTAACTTTCTAAAATGGGTGTCCATAGATTAAAAATAGAAAGTTGGTCACCTTGCAAATGCCACCCCACCAGACCTACCGAGTCACGCAGCCACGGTGCCTACACACCACTATCCACAGCAAGCCCTTGGGCTGTTTTTCCTCTGAGCTGTTGGCAGACAAGTTCCAAAGCAAACAACTGGGAGAAAGGATTTGGTTATGAATGTTCCTACTTTCACAAAATTATTCCAGGATTTATGTGCCAGAGCTATGGCTTCATATACCACTGTGGCACAGGCAGCAAGTCCATCTACAGGGAGAAATTTGATGATGAGCATTGCAGCCACATCTGATATCTTGTGCATAGAAAATGCTGAGCCCAACACAAATGGTTCCCAGATTTTCATCTGCGCTGCCAAGACTGAGTGGTTGGATGGCAAGGTGAAGGAGAGCATGAACGGTGAGGAAGCCATGGAGCACTTTGGGCCCAAGAATGTAAGACCAGAAGGTAGATCACATTTCTGACTGGACAAATCTAATAAATTTGACTGTGTTTTGTCTTAATCACGAGACCATTCCTACTACAGCTCAGGAGAGCACCCCTTCACCCATATCTGCTCAAAATATCCTCTAATATTTATGCTCTCCCTATTGTTCTTTGGGTTACATATTTTCCTTATCCCTTTCCCAACCTAATGGGACTGCAGAGTTAAGTTCATGTTTATGAAATAAAAAATAATTAATAAATACTAGAAAATTACTATATGTAGTCTACTGGGCAAACTAATTTGGTATTCCACCTAAAAATATGGTTGCCAAATAATACCTCACAATGTCATACAAGTATATACCAAAAGCAAGAACTGACATTTCCTGAAAGAACATTTTGTCTTTGTGTTATCTTGAGTTGGCCATGGTTTTCTACTGCCATTCTTTTTGCTTAGCTAATGATAAAGTACTGCGGGTTTAGCTTGTTATTATCAATTTAATTTGTTGTGGGTTGTTTGGCAAGTCCTACAGTGTTTAATAACACCCATTTGTATCAGCAGTATTTTTGGCCTTTAATTTTCCAATAAGTAGACTTTAAGTCATGTATGCATTGAGTGAAAATAAGAATCATCTGTACTCTTATAGCTAAAGCAGATGTACCCACATTTCTCTAACTTTGAGGATGCTTTTAGAATAAGATTCTATCTATTACCCAATTGTTTTCCACTGAGAAGTGGGAACAGGTGGAGTTTTGATTCCCTCCTAATTGTATTAGGGACAAAACAAATTTCTTAGAGCTGATGGTGTAGAGGATTTCTTACATACCAGTTTTAACACATTGGAAAATTTGTGTGGTGGAGTATGTATTTGAGAAACTGACCTTAAATTGTGGAGGCTCTGGAAGGGTCTGCCAACAGAGGTCGGCAAAGTCCTGTAAAGGAACAGATAATCATCTTGGTCTTGTAGATTATGCAATGTGTATCACAACATTAGCTCCGTAACACAAAACCAGCCAGAGACAGAATTGGCATGGCTGTGTGGCATTAAAACATAATTACAAAAACACGGGGCCTCCCTGGTGGCACAAGGGGTTAAGTCTCAGTCTAAGAAGCTATCAGCAGCCACTGCAGCATGAGTTTGAGCCGGCCAGGGAGATTTCTACATGGCGCAGCAGACCTCTCCTGTCTCACCTGCTGCTCCCCACAGCAGTGTATTTCAGTCAATCTGCCGGCTCTGCTCTCCACTCTGTCTCTCCCCCGCCACACACACCTCTGGCCTACACCCCAGTTCTTGTATGCATAAATAAATACATCTTTTAAAAAATAAAACCATAATTACAAAAACAATCAACAAATTTGGTTAGTGGGTCATAGTTTGCCAACCTCTGGTCTGAGAGTTTGGCCTTCCTTCTGTTGACTCCTCGATGTTACAGGTGTGAATTTCAGCTTCCAGCTGGAGTGAAGACTCTGGGCTTGCCTCCTCCAAACACACACAACAAAACTGATGTAAAACAAAGCCCAAAAAGCCGTCAGGAAAAAACTGTCACCATACGCAACAGGAGCATCGGGCCACCCCCTACAGCTATTGACTAGGGCACACGCCAACATCAGGACTCCTAAGACTCAGCAGTGCACTGGATAAGGGGGTGCACAAGCAGTCACCCTGAAAGGAGGGTGCATTGCTGGAGAGCTACAGAGGTGGGGGCACAGAGTGAAGACTATTGGCTTGACTCTGATGTTCATAACACAGAACAGCTTCAGGGTAAATCAAATCAGAGCACCTGAACTTCCCTACAGAAGAGGCTACAACTGAAGCCCTAGCTGAGAAATCCAAATCACTTGCCGCCACCCCCCCACCCCCACCCCCGCCCCAATTAAATGCTTCACAGCAGGAAGCTCAAATTCCTGAGTCTCCTGGACGTAATCCTTTGACACCTATTGCCCCAGGCCTCTTTTATACCTACTAGCCCTCACTGGCACCAGTCCTTGTCTCTCCATGATGATCCCACTTAGGGGTTCCACGTCATTTTGATTCGTGATTATCCTATTGGTTGAATTGTGCTCCCACTTAAGTCCTAACCCCTAGCATTTCCAAATATGATTTTGTTAGGGTTATTGCAGATGTAATTAACTAATATGAGGTCATGGTAAAGTAGGGAGAGCCCTTAACCCAATATGACTGGCGTCACTTTAAGGAGAGGAAAGAGATGTAGAGAACCAGAAGAGAACAGCATGTAACGACCAGGTGGAAACTGAAGCACTTCAGCTGCAAGTTAAAAAAAAACACCAAGGTGAAACCATTCGATAATTTTCTCTTTCTTTCTGGCTTATTTCACTGATCATGATCCCCTCTAGGTCCATCCATGTTGCTGCGAATTGCATGTGTTTATCTTTTTTGAATGCTGAATAGTATTCCATTGTGTATATATACCACATCTTCTTGATCGTAACGTATGGGGAACACACAATAATGTAAAAGATATGAATAACAAAAATAAATAAAATATCTATTAAAAAAAATCATCTTCTTTTGAAAATAAAGCAAAAAAAAAAACATAAAACACCAAGGTGTGGGCCTCCCTGGTGGCCTAGGGGCTAAGTCTCAGCACTATCACCCAGATGGCCTTAGTTGAAGCCCCAGCCAGGCAGATAACCCACATGTGACACAGCAGAACTCTCCTGTCTCAGCCGCTGCTCCCTCAGCAGTGTATTTCAGTAGAGCCTCCTATTCTTCTCCCCACTCTGTCTCTGATGAATCCTCTCACCCCTGCACCTCTAGCCTATACCCCAGTTCTTATATACATACATAAATAAAAATAAATCTTAAAAAAAAATCCCTGTCCAGGCCCCAGCCCAGACCAATTAAATCAGAATTTCTGAGGATGGAATCTAGGCATCACTAGACTGTTACAGCTTCGGTGATTTCGATGTGTGGTCCAGTTGAGAATCAGTGTCTTAAGGGAGAGCAAAGTAAGAGAAATCTGGGAACCTAAATGATCTCCAGATACTGAGCTGCCAACCTGGACTCTTCACATGGGGTGGAGAACTCTGCTTCTGCAGAAAATGTCACTCACATTTATAATGTTAGCTTTCAAATCCAGAGCAATTTTGAGAAGCTAAAAAAATATGCTACTCTGAGGTAGCAGAGTTTATTTCAGAGGATAAAGAACTTCAAAGATCAAGAATTCTTGATCCTTCCCAAAATCATCCTATTTTTCTTGCAATTCATATAACTACTGCACCTAAATCCTGCCACTACCTCTATATTTTCAAACATGCCAACCAATTTTCATAACTTTGAGTACATTTCACAGATGGGGAAATTTAGGCTGAGAGTTGCAACTTAACCAATTTCCAGTTGGAGCATGATCTCTGCTTTAAGTTAGGTTATACTCTTCTCTATCCCTGATAAATTTTATTAGCAAGTTTTCTTAATGTAACATTGTATTTTATGTGCTCATCAATATTACAAATCGTAACAGTATATATGGAAACCAGTGAATTTAAAATTTGAAAGGACTGTATTGATAATTTTTTAAATTGACACCTTTGTTTTAAAGGTGAAAAAATTGAGACTGCATTTGTTGATTTGAAACGGGGCTATATAGCAGCTATAGACACTCAAAGGACAGTGCCCAACAAATGACACGTCACTTGGGTTCTTCATCCACATGCACAATTACAAGACTACTCAGAGAATTTAACAAATTGGGGAGAAGAGGAGTTCTCTAGGCCATCGGTAGCTGGCTATCTCACCTCAGGTAGTGTCCACAGTGTCCAAAAGTCCTAAACAAAAGGTCGCTCATCCAAGATGGCCTTGTCCTATCAACGAGGGCGTGGAGCTCATGGTACTCAGGCAGGCAGTGAGCGGGCCAGGATCCAACTCACCACATCTGGAGGCGCTCACAGGTGGGGCTGCTGAGATGACGCTGCAGCAGCCTGCAGCCACAGTCTGAAGGTTGGGATGGACAGCACCGGACGCTGGACCAGACAGCAATGGAGGCTGATCAACAGCTCACAGAGTGCCAGTGTAGTCCCAGCAAGGCACGGGGCAGGTTCTCTATGGATCCGGGCAAACAGGTAAAGGAGAGTCCTGGCGTCCTCAGTGGCTTTTTCAGGCTTTTAATGATCTTTCTACACCAATTTGGAGTGAGGCAATGAGGTGCAGGGCAAGTAGGTGTGCCAGGGGGCCAGGAGGCTGGAGGCACCCTACCCCTGGCAAATCTTTTCTCTTTGGACTCTCCACTGCTGTCTGCTGCTCTCTGCTGCACTGTCCCCTGCAGTGTGCTGCCCTGTGATGCCGCCCTTACATGCTCAGTCTCTCAGCTCAGGTGTGCCCACACATGCATGCCCACACCATACTCCAAATGTCCACCATCACGCTTGCATGCCCCAAGCCCACACTACTAAGCGCCTTCTGCATTCAAGGCCACAGGTGATAGCCACAGAGGCCAACAGTGCAAAAGCCTGAGCAGTCTTCATTTACCCTACAACCATTTACCTGTCAACAGTTCTGGACAGCACTGGCCAGTAGTACCAATCATTACCGGCCACTAGAGTTACAGTGTAAGTTGTTGGTCCACAGCAATAACAAAAATCACCTTGAGACATCAGACCCAAGGGCTGGTGCTCCTTTCAGGAGATAGCAGAGGCAAGTAGAGGCCCCAGGCCTCTGCTAAATTCTTTGGCTTCTCTGTGAAGCTTTTCAGCCTCTCTTCTTCCATCAGAGGTCAGCTGCTGGATGCTTCTCAGAACATCCAGTTTGAGTGAGCAAGTGTCCATTCCAAGCAAATGAGTCTGGCAAGTCTGAGCGAAAAAGTCTCAGAGTGCAGGAGTGCAGACATGCAGCTATTGAGCAAGTCCAGTCTGAGTGAGCCAGTCTGAGCAAGTCCAAGAATGCAGGAGTGCAGCTGTCCAAGCAAATCTGAGAGTCTAGTCCATCTGAGCAAATCTAGTGAGTCCGAGTGAGCAAGTCAGAGAGAACAAAAGACCAGAAACCCCACTGCCAGAGTCTGAGTCCAAAAGAGTCCATGAGCCAGCAAAGGCACCCATCAAGATGGCTTCTGCCCTGCCTTATCTCTTTTCGGGGTCCCCCACCTACCAGTCTGATTGGACCAGTTTCAATTCTATGGCTGATTGGACCGTTTACCAATTAGCTCACAACTCACACCTGATCAGTCCACTCCATGATCCAGTCACCAAATCCAGGGGCCGCTTTACTGCCTAAAGCTGGAGGGAGCTGGCCCAATGGGACCCAGGGGCTGCATACCCTAGGGTGGCATGGTAGGGGAGTCATTGCTGTCTGCGATCACTGCTGGCCTGTGCCCTCAGTTTGAGCCCCAGTGCCCAGCCCCAGCTGGGCAGTAAAATGCACAGCCCCCACTGCCACTTGCACTACCCACAAGCAGTGCTCTGGGGCCAAGCACCAGTGCCCTGGTGAGGAGAGGGGGGGGAGTCTCTGGCTTCATGTTTATTATTCTTTCAGTAAACATGTATTAATGTCACCTTGGGTTCACTCTTACTGAGAGCTAAGAATGTTATCAGGCACTGCTCTAAGTCCTTTGTAGATGTTAATTCATGATATCCTCAAATACTCTTTTAGAAACATTATTCACCCCAAATTGTATTATTATGATCATTATTAACCCCATTTTACATATGGGGAGCCAAGACACAGAAAAGTGAAATTCGCACTGCCAGAAGGTGGTGGAGAAAGTTGTCATACCCAGTAATACCACAAACCCACTAGATGAGTTCATAATTTAAAAAGTCACCAAGATCATGAGAAGCTGATTTGACTAAAGATAAAAGAAATAATCAGCAGTCAATTTAAATCTCTTTCCAAGGTCTTAAGATACTGGAATTGTCAGCTACAAATAAAAAGCAGCCATAGGTGAAATAATTAAAGAAATTAAGAATGCAATCACAAAGATGATCAAACAGGCAGAAACTTTTGGGAACAAATAGAAAAAATTTTGATAGAACTTGTCAAAATGAAAAATGTAACTACTGAAATAAAAACTCAACTGATTAAAAAAAAAGCAAAATAAACACAGCTCAAGAGAACATGAGTGAACTAGAAGACATGACTGAAAAAATTACCTTGAATATAACGCACAGATATAAAAGATACAGGGGCCTCCGTGGAGGCACAAGGGTCAAGTCTCAGCATTATGAAGCTACCAGCAGCCACTGCAGCATGAGTTTGCTCTGTGACCAGGGAGCTTCCCACATGGTGCAGCAGACCTCTCCTGTCTCGCTCACTGCACCCCTCAGCAGTGTGTTCCAGTCAATTTGCTTGTTCTGCTCCCCGCTCTGTCTTTGGTGAATCCTCTCATCCCCCCACACCTCTGACCTACACCTCAGCTCTTGTATGCATAAATAAATAAATCTTTAAAAAAAGAAACAAAAGATACAAAATAAGTGACAGTATGAGCAGTGAAGAATAAGATTATTAAATCCAAAGTACAACTAATCAAAGACCCAAGAGAAACAAATAGAGAAAATGGAGAGGTAAAACTTAAAGAGATAAGAACTACAAAATTCTTATCATGAAAAAGGTAAGTTTGATGATGCAAGAAAAATAACATCCCAACCAGGATAAATAAAAAGAAAACACACGCATAGGCATGTCTTGGTAAAACTATGAACACCAAAGACAGACCCTTAAATCAGTCAGAGGGAAGGTGCAGATCACCTGCAAAGGAATGTCAGTTTCAATACAGTAGAATTCCAATAGCAATGATGGAAGGCAGAGAGGATTGAAGTGATATCTTGAGAGAAACAGAGCAAAACTCATTCTTCTTAAAGACTTTAGGCATCTTTCATGCTATGGCAGCTGAGGAGGCCATCAGTGAGGACCACTAGGCCCTGAAGAGCCCGATGCACTAGAAGAGTAGCAAGATGGCTGGACCTATTTTATTCTAGAGTCTGATTAACTGATGAAAAAATTCTGAATTTTTTGTTTTTACAAACTTTGACTCATGTTAAAAATCAAATCCATTTCCCTGAGATGTACACTAATCTCCAGATGGTAAGTGAATGTATTATAGGGCATATAAACAAGATACTGAAACAGAGAGGCCCAAGAAAATATTGGCTCAAAAAGAAACAAGATTTATTCTCTCTCACCTAAGAATCCAGAAACAGGCAGGAGATCCAACAGAGGAGATCCAACAGCTCCACGACATAAGGTCACTCAGGGACCTAGTTCTTTCTGTGTCATTGCTCCACAGTCTCAAGAGTGTATCTTCATCCACATGTCCAACCTGACTTACCACCACAGCCTTAATCCAGCCATCATGAAAGAAGGGTGGGAAAAAAGTGGAGAACAAGCATTTCCTCTTAAGGAAGTAGCATGCGTTATTTCCACTCATATGCCATTGCTGAGACCCGGGTCGTGTAGCCTTAGGCAGGGTGTTAGGGCTCTCACATACTGACACACGCCGGAGCACAGCTGCATTTCTGCCTTCCCACCACCCAGCTGGGCTCTCACTTTATTTCAAGGGACCAAATAAGGTCTGCAGTTCTGGGACGCTTTTAACTACAGTTTCCCCTCCACTTGAAAAGAGGGAGAGAGGGGTAGTTCCAATTAGTCCATAATCAGGAGGAGTGATGGGAGCAAGGTCTGCATAATTAAAAGGGACCCCTCCTCACCCAGAAAGGAAAAAAATCCTTAAAAACTCTACTGCTTTACTCCTCTCCGGCTTCCTCAGACTGCACACTGCCTCTCTCAGAGTTCTGTCCTTTCCCTTCCTAATAAGCTACATTTTGGTGCTTCATGAAATTCTTTTCTCGGGAGACACCAAGGACCCTCCCATGTCGCGGTTGTCAACATGGGCGAGAGTAGCTGGGTGACCTTGTGATCTGCCCAAACTCGTGGGAGAGCTAAGGCCGAAAGTGTGAAGAGTAGACGGATTCCTGAGACAGGCACTGTGCCTGCCAGGGAGGGCAGTTGATAAGGCAGAGCACGCTGCGGATTCCTTACAAGTGTTTTTACTACTGCTACTAATAATAATAAGAGCTAACATCGACATATGATGTGCCAGGTACTACTCAAAGTACTTTCCTTGTTTTATTTATCAATATCTCATTAGTTTATTTTCTGTTAATGATAAGAATGTTTTCTCAATAAATTCAAATAATTTTATAATAGTGAATCATGAGCTAGAGCTAGAAAAGCTAATATACAGCAGTATTTTAAAATTTCAGGAGGAAGAAGTGGTTAGAAATACATCTATCTTTCTGGACGAAACAATGTTGGAATAAGGAAATTTTGAATAGGAAACTATTTGGCATCTATTTAGATGATATATAAAAAGCAACATTTGGATTACAGACTAGCTAGGGGAAAAAATAAGTGCTGTAAATTTAAGAAGAAATTAGTTTTTCCACTAATGTGAATTTTCATAAGTAAATTAATGGACAAATAAATTCAATATGATTAAGGTGACTAAAGCAAAAAAGCTTAGTTTTATTTAGCACATATAGTTGTACATTTTCAAACAATATATCACCTCTACTAAAATTAACTAGTACAATAAAATTCCTAAGGCTTAGTTAATTATTAACATCACAAAAACCTAATTCTCATGTGAATTCTGCCAAATATTTTACAGTATTAACTCATTTAATGCTCAACTCTATGAGGTAGTTACTGCTATTAATCACATTTTATAAATGAGAAAATAGGGGGCCTCCCAGGTGGCCTAGGGGTTAAATCTCAGTTCTATCACCCCTGCAGCCTGAGTCTGAGCCCCAGCCAGGGAGCTGACCCACATATGGCACAGCAGACTTCCCCTATCTTGCCCGCTGCTCCCCTTGGCAGTGTACTTCAGTCGATCTGCCTGTTCTGCTCCCCACTCTGTCTCTGGTGAATCCTCTCACCCCCCACACCTCTGTCCTATACCCCAGTTCTTCTGTGCATAAATAAATAAAATAAATGAGGAAATATAGATATAGAAAACCTAAATATTGTGACACGCAGATAGCAAGCAGTTCAGCTGGAGTTTCAAAACTAGCCAAAAATCTTAAGAAAATCCATTTCCAGGAAATTTCCAGAAAGTCCTGTGAAAGATGGAGGTGCCACAGGCTGCTTCACTCCCCCAACCAGGCTTGGTTCACTTACCTGGATGTAGAAATTGCCAAAGAAACTATGATGTAGGGGGGCAAATCCAGTGGCACCCAGGAAGAATTGAAGAATGTTTACAAGGAACCTGGCCTTGAAGTCCTGAAACCAGGGCCCTGCAGCCTGGACTACAGGGCAATACTGGCATTTTCCCACCACCGCCTAAGTGGCAGCCATTGAAAAACCATGGTGGTTTTCCCAAACACACCAAAAGTTGCTGCCTGTGGGCAGCCCCTCCTGGCACCAGCCAGGATAAAAGTTCCAATCAGAAGGTATCAGCTAAGGCAGGGGACCCTAAAAAAGGATATAAGTGAGTGTAGGAGGATCTTGAGACTCCCAGGCGCCAACTCCCAGACACCTCACACTCTGTAGCTGGCCTCCAAAAGAAGACAGAAGCAGCTTCCAGCACGCGATGTCCTAAGAGAACCTAGGTTGGAGAGCTTTGCAGCAACTGGGAGGCTGAACCTACCTCCAGTCCTGCTTCTGCCATCACCTGACAAGGCCCTGGGCCTAGTGTCTCAAAGACACCGGGGTCATCTGGCATCACCTCCCAGTGCTGCTGCCTCAGTTGCTGTTTGGCCCAGTGTCCGGTGCTATCCATCCCTTCAGACTCTTGCTGTGGGCTGCTGCAGCGTCATCTCAGTGGCCCCACCTGTGAGTGCCTCCAGCTGCCACCATGAGTTGGATCGCAGCCCCTGCTTGCCAGCTGCCACGAGCTCCAGGCCCTCATTGGTGAGACAGTGCCATCTTGGATGAGTGGCCTTTTGTTGGGGCCTTCTGAACACTGTGGACACTATCTAGGGTGAGATGACTCTTTGTTGCCCCTGTTTGTTAAATAACCCCCATTGTTGTTGTTCATGAACCTGAGTCATCTTGCAGTTGTGCACATGGGTTAAAAACCCCAGTGACCTGTCCTCTATTGGGCACTGTCCTTAGATGGCGATAGCCCCTCATAGCTGTGTTTCAGTACCACCCTGCTAAGAGTGCACATGAAGGAGAGAAGGTAAACAGATTTCTCAACCTTATGAAGAGCTCTCTGATGCAAAGAAAAGCAACTTACAGGCCTCGCTGGTGGCGCAACGGGTTCAGTCTCAGCCTATGAAGCTATCCATGGCCACTGCAGCACGAGTTCAATCACCGGTCAGGGAGATTCCCACATGGCACAGCAGACCTCTCCTGCCTCGTCCGCTGCGCCCCTCAGCAGTGTACTTCAATCAATCCACCTATTCTGCTCCCCACTCTGTCTCTGGTGAATCCTCTCAGCCCTCCTCCCACCCTCTGGCCTACACTCCAGTTTGTATGCATAAATAAATAAATATTTTTTTTAAAAGGGACTTATGTGACAAAGGAAAAGAACTAGCTGTCAAAGAAGGTGGAGCAGGTAGTAGTTTGGGCTCCCCCAAGGGCATTTTTGATATGTTTTTTGCAGGAGGAGGAAGGGTGCAGAGAGAAAGGAGAGGGGAAAATGTCATTCATCAACTTTCAGTAACCTTAGAAGATTTACATAAATGGTGCCACAAGAAAGCTAGCTCTGTGCTCGCTTCAGCAGTACATATGCTAAAATTGGAACGATACAGAGAAGATTAGCATGGCCCTGTGTAAGGATGACATGCAAACTCATGAAGCCTTCTGTTTTTTTAGCAGAGTGGAGGGTGGTAGAGGACTGTGGGCACTTTGGTGGTGGGGAAACTATGGTGACCGCACCTGAGTAGAGAAATCCTATGTTGTAGAAAAACAAACAAGGATGTTTAAAAAATTAGAAAAGAAAGTTAGCTCTGCAGAAGAATGTGATTTGTGACAAATATGAAGGCAGAGCTGGTAAGAAAGGAGCAGGGACTGGAATGCAAATAAGAATTTATCAGATAAGACCTGGAATGGTTTAGCAAATTCAGTCTGTTGACGTGGAATGTCAGGACCATGGGGAACAGATCAGTCCTAAAGACATGTAAAAGCTGCCACGGAAGGAACATTGAGAGAAGAAAAAATTAGAAGTTCGTATTGACAAAGGCATGCCGTGGGGAAGGGGACCTAGAACAGGAGATATTACTGAAGCCGGTGTGTGCTGTCAATTTAACCCTTGAACCACCACAGGTTCTTGTCCCACGAAGCCTTAAAAAGGAATTTGCAGACATTTTAGATAAGTAAGCAGAGAAAAACAAACTATGTTTAAGAGGGTAAAGAAAAGTTTATTTAAAGGAAGAAAGTAAGGACTCCCAGGTACGCTGTACTTGGGAGGGGCAAGGAAGCCACTGTGGGCCTGTATTTAAATCTTTTTTCCTTTGTTCTAAAATCTCATCATATCCTGCTTTGTGATTGGCCCTTTCTCCTAGTGGCTGTACTCCTTCAGGCAGGTGTGCTTGTTTCCCTACCTCTTAGATTTTTCTTTTAAGGTCTGACAATAGTTATTGTCCAAATTAGTCTTAGGTTTTAGCCTTAAAATTAACTGTCCCCATTAGCTTCCCTCGACCTCTGACCTCATTGTGGAGTATGTCCGGTTGGCATTTAGAATTTACTGCCCTTATCTTTGGAGTATAGTTTGGTTAGAACCTAGAATTTACTGCTCTTTTTTCTGTCTCCAAAGTCCCTACCTGACTGTCCCTGAAGCTGCCTAATTAACCCTAACTTGCCCTGGGACTCATTACCATTGGTTTAGAACAGAAGGATCACACTGCTTTTACTAGACCAGGGGAGGAAAAGACCTTTTCGTGTGGGTGTGTAACCAGAAGACTAGAGTTCAGGCCACCGGAGTTCTTCACCACCGAAAACCAATTAAGTAGAGAGAGGAATTGAATCTTTAAGGTGTGCTTTAATCAGATCACCAGCAATCTGGAAGGAGGGGGGGGAGGTAACACCATAAACAAACCAACTTTACATTTCATTTCCAGCTGCCTTTTTATACTGAGTTGAACAAAGAGAGTTCAGCAGTGAGCAGGCCTTTCCTGCTGCCAGGAGATTGTGGTGTGCAGCCCCTGGACCTCCGTACCACCCTCCTGGACCCCTGGCCTCAGGCTCATCCCACTGTGCTGAAGCTGGTCTTCAGATAGCACAGGCTCCCCGCACTCCTCCAGACGTGTCCTTGCGCTGGAAAATAAACACAGAGCAGACAGGCCATAAACAATATGTGTGTGCAGATTCCCTACTGTACCAGCTTAGTGTCTTCCCCGATCTCCCCCGCCCTAGCCCCTATCATATGGACAGACAACTAACTTGTTGAAGCATTATTGTGTGGCTTCCGAAAACCACTATCTCCTCTTGAAAAATGAACCATAATAATCACCTCTTGTCAACGGGTTTTCAGGTTCCTAGATGTTTCTGGGTTTGTTGGTCCTTGACTACGACTTATAAAAGAATTCAAAGCCACATTTAGGTAAAGCAAAGAAAAGCTTATTAGAGACAGGATGAAAATACACCCAGAAAGAGGTCCAGGCAGAGTCCTGAGAAGAGCAACTGTGAGAGAAGGGAGTGCAGGGGGCTCCTGCCTTAAATGGGGTGCAGGAACTGTTCATTCTATCCTTTCCTAGGGTGCTCTGCATAGGTGCTTCCAGGGTGTCAGTTTATCAGTTCATGCAGCAGCTTCTAAGTCACTCCCACTTCTACTGTGCTTCCAGGGGGTGCTTTTATCAGCCCCAACAACAGGCTGAGGTAGGGGAGAGCTTTTGGCCAGAGTTGCAAGGCCCTTCCCTAGGGGGGCAGATGGGGGAGCATTGGTGTTTGGGGGAAAATTGCTTGACCTGTTTAAGGGAATTACCTCATCATCCAGAAACTGGTCAAAGAACTCCCTCCCTCTGGCTGCTTCTTGCTCTCCCCAGGTTTTAGCACCCTGCCTGATGGTTGGGTGGAGGACCACCTTTTTCCCTTCTGGGCATTTCATGGCTCTCCCTAGGCTTTATCAGCCCTGGCAAGTGTTTTCTGGGGTCCAAGCTATAGTTGGCCATTTAATTTTCTGTAGCCATCCCCCTCCCTGTTCTAAAGTGTCTAACACCCTAATTCAGGTCAGATTGTCAAGCATGGAAATATCAATTGTGTGCTAAGTGAAGGCACACCCATTCGTCATAGACCATATGAAAAGGGTCACCTAATCATTAATTTTAAGGTAAATTTTCCTAAAAATGGTTTTCTCTCTCCTGATAAACTCTATTTGCTGGAAAAACTCCTGCCCGAGATGGAAGAAGTTGAAGTCCATCAGAAGTAGTGGACTCCGATTCAAATCAGAAATGGTGACACTGTCACAATGGAGAAGCTTATGAGGATGATCGCCATCACCCCAGGTGCGATGTTGGCTGTCAGGCCTCTTCATGGGGCCAGTGAATAACACTGCTGGCATTTATACGCAGTCATGAATGAGGGACTATAATCACTGTGCTCACTGATTGCAATTGTTTTTGTTTTAATATTCAATTATAGTAGTGATTTAAAGTTAAATGAAGAATAAACTCAAATATAAATGCTCAAAAACAAACAAAAAAGAAAACCTATTCCCAAAAGTTTATTTTGCATTCACTGGCAAAGTAATTACTTGGGGGAAGGCTAAGGACATTCTTAGGATGGTGAACAAGAAAACTAGCAGAGCAATGAGTTTCCAATTTAGTCCAAAGAAGACAAACTGTTCTTGAAGAAAGAAAAAAAATCTTCTCCCTGATTCATTTCTAAAGGCAAAAGCTTGAGAGAGCATAAGCCATTTACCCCTGGGATAAAGTCAGAGCAATTTCAAACCTAGGGTCTAATCTTTCTGCCAAATATGGGTTCTGTTTCTAAATCCCTTGGCCACAAATCTTCAGAATCCAGGGAACATTCCTTTGGCCCCTAGCATACAAACGCTGAGAGCAAATATTTGTCCCCTGGGAAACTTGACAAGAAAAAATCCAAGACTGGTTTTTTTGCCACCAAGCTACTTTGGGAATTAAGATCATTAAAGGCTAATAGCAGCTGTTAGGTACTTAGTTAATGTAGCTAATCAGCCTCCTACACATGGGGAAGTATTCTAAACACACTGCAGCAGCTAAATCCCATGGTTACTGCAGTACTATCCATCTCCCTCCTGCCCAGGTAATTAGAAAGAACAGGATAATCACCTTGGCCAAATAGTGGAGGTAGTGACATATCACAACATGTGATACAGCCCAAGCTGTGTGCCATTATCATAAGGTAAAAGTGCTTCTAGGCTGAGAAATATCACAGTGAGCATGGTTCATAAAAGAAGCAGAAATTCATCAAGACAGACTCTGTGGCAAGAGTCTGACACAGGTACACTGAAGGCGTCTAGAGTGGACAAGTGGGTGACCAGTTAAAGGTTACATTTTCCCAGCCTCTGGGGCTGGTTGTAGCCAGATGATAAGGTCTTGCCTGCGGAATGTTCCCCAATATGATGAATCGCATGCCCAAGAACTGGAATGTTGATAGACCCACAACCCAGTCTCAAACTTTCAGATGAGGACAATGCCCTGAGAAATAACAGAGCAACCAGATGAGTAGAAGCAGGAGCCTCAAATAACAATATGTGGAACAACTCTGCCCTGTCCACCCAAACTGCTCAAGGAAGACTGTTTTATGAAAGAGAAACAACCATCTGTGCTCTGTAAGCCACTGTAGTTGGGAGTCCTCTTTGTTACAGCATCTTAGCATTTACCCTAATACAACAGTCTAGTTGATTAAATCCTCATGACAACCCAACTATTATCAATCCCATTTTGCAAATGAGAAAATTGAGACTTGTAATCTTAAATAATTTCCCAAAGATCTAAAACCAAGTGATGCAAATAGAACTGGAAGCCAGGTTTATCATGTTCCAAAGTGTCACCTCTCAGGGCGACGAGGTTGGAAGCATCACGGGACGAAGAAACGACTCAAGAGTCCAAATAGTGAGAGAGAGAGAAAAGGTCACCTGGGGGGCCACTCTCTGGAGAAATGGCCACCCCCTCCGGCCCAGACTCCACCTTTATTAGAAAGGGTTAGATTCAGGGAAGGTGGGCAGTAGGAAGGAAAGTGCCTTGTGGGAATGTGGATTGGGGATACATCATAGTCTCATACCAACTGGGGGGCAGGGAGTAGGGGAAGTTGCCCTGGTGGGCGCCAATGCCCAAACACCCTACCTCTAATTTTATTTACACTCAACTTCCTATTGAAGTGGTCAGGCTGGTTATGCTAATCTGGCCATAATCTCTCTGCTGTTTTCAGCAGATATCCTCATGCCCAGGCTTTTGCCCAGGAAGAGGGTCTAGTCCCTCCCTGATTCTGGCTTCACCCAGGACTTGGGCCAAACTACATCCCAGGGACAAAGGGTGGGGGCTGGGACTTCCTCACCAAAGCCCATGCAGAAGGTTCTGATTCAGCAGGTCCAGGACAGAGACTGACATTCTGCATTTCTAGAAAATTCCCAGGGGGTGCTGATGCTGCTAGGCCAAGGATCCCAATTTGAGAAGCAACAATTTCAACTACCTTTCTCCCCTACCTCCCTTAAGAGTTGGGAGCTAAGCATCCAAATTCTAGTTCCAGATACCTAAATGACAAAATTTAAAAAAAAAAAAAGTTCCTTTTTCTGTGCTGTCTGTGCTGCTCCTCTCTCCTGGGAATTAGATGGCTCATATAGTCAGTTTTATATATATATATATATATATATATATATATATATATTCAGGTTTTTTAAATAGGCAAATTCTCTTTCAAGCACCAGATTTCTCCTAGGAAAGTGTCACGCTTCCAAGGAGCAGTCACCATGAAATTGTGAAATCTGATGCAACTTTCCGGGGAGCTTGTGACAGCTGTCTCACCCTGTGTCGTTTCTTAGTCTAGCTCTCTAACCCAAAATAACACTCATTGAGATTGCCTGGAAAAGGTGACACAAGTCATTTTGTGCTCATTTCAACAGGAACGTCACTACATGTAGAAACACCCTCAGCCTAGAAGGAAATTATAATCAACAGCAAAAACCACTTCAGTGCCCAAACACTTGGAAAATGTATTCCTGTTGCAACCCAACTTCAACTTGAAAAATCAGCACATTCCAAAAGTAAGCCAAATTCCATTCATAAAATAAAAATGCAAATCGCCAGCCAGTATATGAAGAACATTCAACATTGCTGGTAAAAATAAAGTTTAGACATTTTCCACCAGAAAGTGGACAAAAACTAAAAAGGAATATTAAAACCCAATGCTGTTGTTGGTGAGAAGAAATGAGCACTCTCATTTACTGTGAGGGAGAGTGTATGCTTAGAATCATGTGGTGACAGGTAACAAAATCCCAAATCAAAAATCACTTAATCCAAAAGGTGTCTGGGAGTGTGCCAATTGGTGGTCCAAGGATGAATCTGGCCCCAAGTGTCATCATCATTACCCTCTCTCTATCTCTATTTCTATCTCTCACCTACTGTATATTGGGTAGGAATCACCCCCCATAAGTTAACCACAATAGCTATGGTAGAGAGGATTGCATTTCTTGAAAAGCAGTACGTCTGCCCTGGTGAGTGACTGTACAAAGCCCTTCCTCTGTGGGTGGAGTATATTTCCCACCACATTGAAATGGGCTTATTCATATGACTTGCTCTGTGTTAGCAGATGTGAACAAAGGATTTAAATGTATCTACATGACTTCATTTAGTTCTTGCACTCCATTATTTTGTTAGGGGAAGAGCATGCCCCAGAAAGTTGCTTCTGCTTTATGGACACAGAATTAACAAATGTGGAGCAAAGTAAACTCAACCCTCGACTTCACATCAGCTGAGCCAGATAAGTCACACCCTGAAGCAGAAGCACTCAAGACAAACCTTGAACAGATCAAATGAACCAAACTGAACCTGCAGATCCACGAGCATAAGAATAAAGGCTTATTGGGAATAAGCCACTGAACTTTGGGTGGATTGTTACACCCCATTATTGGAAGAACAGGTCAACAATACAAAAAGCATTACTTTAGCATCCAGGAGCCACATGGCAGCTGAGTCATTATCCACACACAGCCCAACCTTTACTTGCAAGAGCATCACTTGCTGAAGGAATAAAGCCTTTTCTGAAAATACAACAAAAGGGAAGCTAAAAAGCATACGGCTACATGCATCAACAGAACTGGAATTAGATCTAGACATAAGAGAGTTTCTCTGTTAATCTGTATTCAGTGAAAGTCATAGCACCTATTCACATCCACTACATATAAATGCTTAAGATTTCCCTGAATTTGCATTCTTCATTTTTTTTTTCAAAGTAAGCCTTGGCCTTCTAAATCTAAATCTAAATCTAATTGCAAAAAGGCAGCTCTCCTGCCCACCTGTGATTATGCAAGTGCCTCTCTTTTTCTGTCTCCTTTCCTAATAAACCTGTCCTTTTAAAACATATATTAAAAAGTTACATTGAAACTGTTTCTAGACAGGAAGAAAAATGAGCATCATCACTGCATTTTTGCATATGCAAAACCAGCCAACTTCTGTGCAACAAAAAAGAAATCCATTTTCTGTTTCTATTTCTTGACCAACCCCCATGAAGAGGCAGTGATTCAAGACGTAGGCTCTGTGGAACTCAGTGATTGGCACGGGGGCGATGAGACACCAATCAGCAGGTTGGCAGTCTCTCCCTACAGCGAGCTGTGACTCAGGAGGGCACACAGTGCTCCATTATCCCCCTGAGCAGCCAAGCCAGGTGTGGTGCCAAGCATCACAGGTGTTCCTGAACTGGAAGCTCGACAGCTTCCATCCATTTGAAGTTGTGTTTGGCAGAGAAAGTGTTCAGCCTTTACAGATATTGACAGCCTTGCCGTTTCCAAATTGGGGTCAGAAAAATGGAACATCTCTTTGGATGGTGTCAGTGGGCACATAATGGGCATGCATGAGCCCTTTGTGCTCAGAAACGTCTGCGGTCCCATGCAGTTGCACATCAAAGGGAGATGGAGAACAGCCAACTCCTCAACCGGTTTCAGAATATTTTTAAAAACCATTAGCAATTCTGGGTTTATGGCAGAGACACTTCTTTGGTTTTCTTCCCTTGCTTCCAATCACAAATCAACTCAACCATTTCTAGGACACACAACTTTACTAAGGGGTCCCTATTTTCTGTGCTACAGGAGACGTCAAGATTGTTTTGAAACAATTCCAATTCTGTAAGGTTTCCGCCTTTCCAAATCGTGCTTTCTACACACACACACACACACACACACACACACACACACACACACAAAATCTAGTTTAAGTTGGATGGATTTAACATATTCAATCTGAATCCCCCAAAAGTCAGTCCTGAGATAAGGATTTGAGGATCAGCAGACTACTTAGGAAGCAAACCCAGGAAGCATCAAGAAAAAACAGAGAAGTAAGATGGGAGGAGAGAAGGCAACCAAGAAAGAATACATCAGCAGGAGAGTTAAGGCTGGAAAACTAGAGCTCAACCACTCTGGAAAGTCTGGGAGCTTGTTAAAACACAACCCTGAGAGGTGCCCCACCTGAAGGGGCCGGGGGCCTGAAGCGCTGGCCCACCAATTCCTGTTAGTCTGCAGAAAGAGCTGCTCCTGGGAGATCTTTACTTGCCAGCACTTCTGGCTGCTACCATGGAGGCAAAACAGACTCAGGCTTTATTGGAATAGCATTGAATCTGTAAATTGCTTTTGGTAGGATTGCCATTTTGATAATGTTAATCCTTCCAATCCACAAAAAAACCTCGCATAGCTAAAGCCCCCCTAACTAAAAAGAAAGAAAATGGAGGAATTTCACTCCCTGATTTCAAACTATATTACAAAGCCATAATAATTAAAACAGCATGGTTCTGGAACAAAAACAGACAGAAAGACCAATGGAACCGAATAGAATACCCAGAATTAAAGCCACATATCTATGAACAACTAATCTTTGACAAAGGAGCAAAGAAAATGCAGTGG